>CM069868.1:11417741-11530241 GCA_036172795.1 Pelodytes ibericus | reverse complement strand
TTACTACACATTAAAGAAAAAAAATGTAAAAATGGGGAAGAAAAAATCCCTTTCTTTAATGCATAAAGAAAATCACAGTCCCTGGTAAGGTGTTATTACTGCTTTTAAAATTAAATAATCTACAAAACAGTCATTCTATCTCCTCGGCAAGGGGGGGGGAAATGCTAATAATGCTTTTAAAATGGTCTTTAAAAATCTAATTATATCATTGCACAAGTGAAAGGAGCAAAGGCCATGCGGTAAGCCTGCCAACATAAATCTCGTGGCTCCCCCCGTAGAACTTTATCTCAGTGCTTTTTAAACGCCCGAGATGGAGCCATTTTAATAGCGGCGCAGTCGTAACTTTTCCTGATCACATAACTGTCTATAAGTGTTATTAAATGCTCCAAAATAAGCCGGGCCATTATGTGTTTCACACTGCATTTAACCAGCATGGATTATAGTCTTTTAATCATGCGGGGGGGTGGGGGGGGGGACGACAACAATGCAAGATGGTTTAAAGGTGCATTACAAAGGGCATGGCAACAGCGGACCTGCTACTAAAAAAATCAGCTATCCGGAATTTAACCCTTTTCATTGCCCGGCGCGCTTAGAACACGCTACAGTTGCATGTTCCGATGATATGTTAAAGACACCTCCTCGGACTTCACATGTAAAATATCGCTCTGCAAGGACTAGGTCTAGCGACAGGTCTGTAGCATGCGAGGCAGGTAAAGTAATGCTCTCAATTCGTTTCATTTAGGGACTTTTTATTTATAACGTGGACTTATTAATATCTATTATTATGACCCATGGCACCAGATACCAGCCCTTTCTCCACTGATAGATGCAATTATTCACCGTTCCTTGAGCGTGTCTTATAGTATAGACGATGAGGTAGATTAATAGCTAATATACCAGCGTTGCAGGTTGAATTCTCAGCAGGGATGGCTCAGTCTTTCATCCTTCAGAGGTAGACAAAATAAATACCACAAAACTGGTCAACATTAGCATCTCCAGGACGTACTGGAAAACATGTCCTGGCTAATTACTGTGTTGTTATTATTACAATATTATTATTATTATTATTATTATTATTAATAATAATAATATGGTTATTATCATATAGATAGATGATGGATGATAGACACACAGATAGACAGATTCATGGATAGATAGACTGACAGATAGATATATAGGTAGACAGACAGATATAGATAGACATAGATATTTTTAGACAGAGAGATGGATAGAAAAATATATATAGACAGACTGATGGAGAAATAGATAGGTGGACAGATTGATTGATTGATAGATAGACTGACAGATGGATATATAGATAGGTAGACAGACTGATAGATAGACTGACAGTTGTATGTATGTGTGTATGTATATATATATATATATATACACACACACATCAGTCATAGAAATAGAAGGTTAGGTAGATATGGGTCACACTATATATATGGAATGGTAAATATAATGTAGAAATGAAATGTTTATTTTCATTCTTACACTTTTCATTGATTCTTCCACCTTTTATTTGTAAACGCTTCTCACTTACCTGCTGTCTAATTATATTTTTGACTCGTTGCTGCCTGTGTTGGCTTTTTTCTTGACAGCTACAGATCGATAAAAAAGGGGGGCAGTTTGGAAATATCAGCTTATTAGTAGGTTATAACAGCCTACTATTATTTAAGGTCATCCTGCATGAAGATATATGAAGGGCATCAGAGGGGGGGGGGGGGGGGTAATCGTATAGTCCACTTCAATGCAATTCAAAGGGCAGTCTAACGCATAGCTTTTATTACAAAACTACAAACTGGACATTTATATAATGGTAAACGCTCGCTGCAGTGGGGTGTTGGGGAAGAAGTGAAATGAGGAATCTGGGTTCCCATTTCCCCATTATGACTCGTACGGGGGGGGGGGGGTTGAGGTTTATACATAGCTGCCTGAGCATGCATGTGTGCGATATATTTCAGCTTCTCTGAACGCACTTTCCCCAGTGCAGTGTAGGAGGCCAAAGAGTCATGATTCGCGATGAGCGAACCAAATAATGAATATGGTTTACCTACTCTGGCTGAAGCTGCCTTAATTATATCCATTGAGTATCCAACTGACCAATGGCGCGTTCATGCCTGGTAAGCCACACCCAACGGCAGCTGAACAAGAAATTAAACGCCCTACTTCTTGTCCCGACGCTACTTAATCAGCCATATCTCTGCAGCCAAACATCATAGAAAGATAATAGCAATCCATTCAGTGGGGGGGGGTATTCACGTGAATTATATACTTTAGTAATTACTCAACTTGAACATCTACTTTTCTACTCCTCAGTTCCTTGATACGACGAACCATTTTCTGTAGTTATTCTCTCGTGCCGGAAGGGCTTTTGAGAAACGACTTTTTCAACTGAGATCAGCAACATTTCCCAAGGCTTCCTTAAATGTGCGTAGCTGAGATTTCAGCACAGAACATACTGTATGCGCAATACACTGCCACAATTTTTACCGCCTCCGACGCTGGCTGCGACACAGTGTTCATCTAAAATGAATCTCTCCTGGATAAATGGGTAATATCGAAACACAAATATTTTCCCGTCGATCTTTGGGTCTCGAGAGAGAGGAGCGCGCCAGATAGGAGCTCGGAGAGAATGACTGACAGTTCTTTAAAGGTTAATATCTGTTTTAATCTATTTCCCTACCACAAAGACAGGGAGAGAGAAATAATACGGCATTAAGCGAAAGGGATGCGTTTGGGATTAGAGAAACAATTTCAACCATTACAGTATGAATAGCTAAAGCCACTGGGAAAGATAGGAGTCTAAACAAACGCTATTTAATTTCCCAGCTATGTGGCTGTGCTTTAAATATTGTTCTTCATTATTAAAAAGCATAAGGGCTTTCTGTGATTTACTTTAAATAGAGGAGATTAACCCTTCCCTGGCTGCACACTTCCTTAGCTTTTTGGCCGGTTTTAACAGGCTTTTGTTCCGTTACGCTCTTCGGTCCACCACATCGGTCAGGCAAGAAGGGAAAGCCATCTCTGTCACCAGTGCCATCATTCCCCAAAACAGCTTGATGTCAGTGACAAGCTAGGAGACAGAGACGGCACTAGCAAGCTGTTTTGGGCACTGATGGCACTGACAAACTGGGGACGATTTAGAAGATTCTAAACAACATGTCCGCCCCCTGATAGAGCTATACAGATAAAAGATTCTAATCAACATGTCTGCCTCCCGATCCAGCTATACAGAGCAAATATTCTAAATAAAATGTCTGCCCCCTAATAGAGCTAATCCGAGCAAAGATTCTAAACATCACTTCCGCCCCCTGATAGAGCTATACAGAGGAAAGATTCTAAACAACATGTCCGCTGCCTGATAGAGCTATACAGAGCAATAATTCTAAACAACATGTCTGCCCCTGATAGAGCTATACAGAGCAAAGATTCTAAACAACACTTCCGCCCCCTGATAGAGCTATACAGAGGAAAGATTCTAAACAACATGTCTTCCCCCTGATAGAGCTATACAGAGCAAAGATTCTAAACATGTCTTCCCCCTGATAGAACTATACAGAGCAAAGATTCTAAACAACATGTCCACCCCCTGATAGAGCTATACAGAGCAAAGATTCTAAACAACATGTCTGCCCCCTGATAGAGCTCCTGATGGCCTCCCCTTACCCCAATTTTATTCCGTGCACTGTCACTTTTCGATTCTGTTTTTATGGATTAAATAAAGCACTTTTTTGATCAATCAATTTTAGAGAGCGGAGTGCACAATCTGTTTCCTTGCTCCTAACATGTAAGGCAGCCCTCTTTTATTTAAAAAATATATATATATATTAATTTCCAGCCAGGGTGAAGTTTCCTTTGAAATGTGCCTTCTGACCCCCCCCCCCCCCCCCCCTTCCCCCTCCCACCCCGTTCGACACATATGTGAGATGTAGAAATCCTGATCTTAGGGCCTTGATTGTCGGGCAAAGTAATGAAACCATTAAATGTAAGGTATTAAGACCAGACAAGATGCAATTAGCTAAGAAAATACTCTGATCTCAGTGACATTTTCCCCAAAAAAAAAAAAAAAAATCATAACACAACGTACAATGTACATCACCCCTGACTGACAGGCTAATCCAGTTTCGATAGGACGGCAGTCTGCATACTGCGAGTGGGGAGAAGCGCATGTAGATAATACCCACAGCTGCTGGGTCCTGATATGGCCTCAACATCTTGTCACACAGGAATTTCTGCAGGTTTAACAAATGATAAAAATATTGAACAGTAATGACAGGATCATCTCCTTCCCCTGGAATAAAAAAAAAACTACTAATCCCCCCTTTTTTTTTTTTGCCAGGTCTATGAATTCGTAATATAATTTATATAAACTCTAGTAATTCATCTGTGTTAGCTCAGTTGTGTTTGAGTATTGTACGGCGGACTTTGCCCTGATTTAAAAAAACGCTGGATGAAAGAGAGTAACGGTAACGTTGCTATAAAAGCCATTTAGCTTGGCGCGCAGTTTGGGCATTAGCCGCGAACCAAAACCAAGCCGTTAAGTTCAGCTTATTGGTTATAAGCCGAAAGTTCAAAGAATTCTAATAGTCTGACTGCTGTGTGGCGGGTACGCTCGACTAGTGTAAGCCCGGTATCGGCGGAGTGATCTCCTTTCTTAACCAGCTCCTGTGCACCCCAACAGATATCTCCCTTAATTATTTATAGTCAAATTAATTGAGACTATAAAATGCTGGGCAGGTTTTATACATGTAGACAGGTAAATGTATTCAGTAACGCGGAGATACGAAATATATACCATATATTGATATGCACTGTCCGTGGCTTGATCTGTGAAGGTCCATAGATTATCCTCCATTCGTCTATTGAAAATCCCAGTAAATATCCGCACTTACATTCTGGTTATTAGCAGAAGTGCAGTGGAGGAGCTCTAGTTCAGGGATAAACAAGGCGCCTGGGACACATATATATGGCTAGTTCTGTCAAGGTTCATGGAAAACGCTGGGTCCAAAATTACACAAAAACATGTATAAGCGAAATCACACATATTGTGAATGCTGATGATATTCTGAGGCACAGGGGTCTGAACAGGTTTCACATTTATCAATTATGTTTCCAGGAAAATGTATAGAACAAGAAAAAAGAAAAACAACGATCTAGTGTAGTATATAGATTTGTAGTCAGGGGTAAATATAGAACATATCATCCGAAAATCACATCTCTTAGAACGAAAAAAAAAAAAAACACCCCCATCATTAAATTGCCAATCACAAAGTCCGTGGTTAACCATGTTCTAATTTGTATAATCCGCGACCACCGCCTTTATTAACACCTGTATTACCACATCAAGTCACTGTAAAATGTAATACACTCCTTTCCAAAGCTAGATCATTTCTATGCTTCTTCTATGGATTGGATATGCCGCTTCTAATGAGTGCTGGAAGTCTGCAGAAAGTCCGGCTGTGAAGAGTCATACAAAAATATATATATATTTATTTTTTTTACGACCCGAAGCACCTTCGTCCTGTATAAATGTTTCCTATTGGCAGAAGAAATTAGTTCATTTACACTGGACAAAATGGCACCCAAGATTCCTGGTGGGGGAGGCGAGGGTGTTAATTAGTTGTGAGCAAGTCCGCTCGCTCCCAGCCGGTAATTGGAACTTCAAAGTTAACCCGATTTCTTTCTTGTGTCATAGAAACCACTTTAGAGCAGTGGCTAGGAAACAATTGCTATTGTTACCTCTATCCTAGAAATAAAATGACTCCATTAAACATCAAGAAGAATCACCAGCTGAACAAAACATGGTCTCCTAGTCTCCACCAGGCCGATACTTTGGTCAAAATGTTCGGAGATAAAAAATAAAGTAAAGTAAGAAACATTGCGGGGAAGTACAAAAATCAGAGCTTGTGAAAGTGTCAGAAAAGCCAAGAAAAGGTGCAATTGCTACCATTTTATGTATAAGAGCGACTGTACCTTTTTAAATACATTACGACAAGTCTTCTCCTGATGAAGCCAAAACACAAGCTCCGGCGAAACGCGTCACCTGTATTTTTCTCCAGAGTCTGCTTTCCTGCGCTGTCCTCTGCCACCTTTGGTCCTGTTTTGTGAGTTCTACCGATATTTCCAGCTCCATTGGACTCTCTTATTGCTCATTCTTTTCCACATCCCGTGAGTTTGTCTCCAGCAGGGGCCAATATTATTTTTGTACACTTTAGTCCTGCACATGTTTGTTGTTCTTTGTCTATTTCAGACGCAATAAAATGTTAGAAGATAACAAGTTACCCCTGAGATGTTCGTTTTTTCGCGCATGTTTGTGAGTGCATCCATTACCAGCCATCCACTTTGTATATATGGTTATTAACATTACTGCACTATTACTGTATGTTTTTTTTATTTAACTTAAGGTACCCACTACCATCGCGCCATTCTGGTTTTGTTCTGTATATCGTTTGTAAGCATTTTGGAGAGTGCTCCAGAGGGCTGCGTTATCCTTTGTGGTACCGCAAGTATCGTACTTATACCAATTTCGTACTTTGCTTATACACACAAATTACTTTATTTTTTACAAGATTCCGCAAACCAGTCACAACATTCCGCAAACCGTCTCAACATTCCGCCTACCAGTCTCAACATTCCGCATGCCAGTCCCAACATTCCGTGTACCAGTCCCAACATTCCGTGTACCAGTCCCAACATTCCATGTACCAGTCCCAACATTCCGTGTACCAGTCCCAACATTCCGTGTACCAGTCCCAACATTCCGTGTACCAGTCACAAGATTCTGTGTACCAGTCACAAGATTCTGCACACCGGTCACAACATTACTCATACCAGTTGCAACATTACGCATACCAGTCTCAACATTCCGCATACCGGTCTCAACATTCCGCAAACCGGTCACAACATTCCGCATACTAATCTCAACATTCCGTGTACCAGTCACAAGATTCCGCATACCAGTCTAAACATTCCACATGCCAGTCACAACATTCCATATACCAGTCACAACATTCCGCATACCAGCCAGAACATTCCGCATACCAGTTACAACATTCCGTGTATTTTTTTTAGTAAATGGGAACCACCGTACATACACAGAAATACTATATTATTTCCCATTGCATGTTTTTTTTTTATCCCCTCATTACTTTCCTCAATATTGTATCTTAAGTGTAATAAATCAAAGACAGCGCTGCACGTTTCTGAAACTGAAGCTTCTCCTCTAAACACCAAAGTAAAATGTGATAATGCAGAATACGAAATCGCAATAATCTGTTCCAAAAATAGAGGAGGATTTTCTGATTTTTATGAAGCCTGTCAAGTTTTGGGAAGAGATGTATTTTGACATTTGAATAAAAGGAGAGAATTACACAATATCTTTGGCAATTTTATTAATGCATATGCAGAGATGGAGAATTAACTGTTGAGCTATGTGCATGTTGCTGACTTGTTTTCCCCCTCTGTCTGGTAATTGATTATAAATGTCTTTACACGTGTAGCTATCTCTGGATAGAAAAAAAAGGAGCATGCAGTGTGCGAAGATATGTATACCCTGTAACATTAAACATAGACCCATAGACTGTGTCACCTTCAGATAAGAACCATTCGGCCCATCTAGTCTGCCCAATATAATCTGAATACTTTCATTAGTCCCTGGCCTTATCTCATATCTACGATAGCCTTATACCTATCCCATGCATGCTTAAACTCCTTCACTGTATTAATCTCTACCACTTCTACTAGAAGACTATTCCATGCATCCAGTACCCTCTCAGTAAAGTAATACTTTCATTAGTCCCTGGCCTTATCTTAAATCTAGGATAGCCTTATACCTATCCCATGCATGCTTAAACTCCTTCACTGTATTAACCTCTACCACTTCTACTGGAAGACTATTCCATACATCCACTACCCTCTCAGTAATGTAATACTTTCATTAGTCCCTGGCCTTATCTTATATCTAGGATAGCCTTATACCTATCCCATGCATGCTTAAACTCCTTCACTGTATTAACCTCTACCACTTCTACTGGAAGACTATTCCATACATCCACTACCCTCTCAGTAACGTAATACTTTCATTAGTCCCTGGCCTTATCTTAAATCTAGGATAGCCTTATACCTATCCCATGCATGCTTAAACTCCTTCACTGTATTAACCTCTACCACTTCTACTGGAAGACTATTCCATACATCCACTACCCTCTCAGTAATGTAATACTTTCATTAGTCCCTGGCCTTATCTTATATCTAGGATAGCCTTATACCTATCCCATGCATGCTTAAACTCCTTCACTGTATTAACCTCTACCACTTCTACTGGAAGACTATTCCATACATCCACTACCCTCTCAGTAACGTAATACTTTCATTAGTCCCTGGCCTTATCTTATATCTAGGATAGCCTTATACCTATCCCACGCATGCTTAAACTCCTTCACTGTATTAACCTCTACCACTTCTACTGGAAGACTATTCCATACATCCACTACCCTCTCAGTAAAGTAATACTTTCATTAGTCCCTGGCCTTATCTTAAATCTAGGATAGCCTTATACCTATCCCACGCATGCTTAAACTCCTTCACTGTATTACCCTCTACCACTTCTACTGGAAGACTATTCCATACATCCACTACCCTCTCAGTAAAGTAATACTTTCATTAGTCCCTGGCCTTATCTTATATCTAGGATAGCCTTATACCTATCCCACGCATGATTAAACTCCTTCACTGTATTAACCTCTACCACTTCTACTGGAAGACTATTCCATACATCCACTACCCTCTCAGTAAAGTAATACTTTCATTAGTCCCTGGCCTTATCTTATATCTAGGATAGCCTTATACCTATCCCACGCATGCTTAAACTCCTTCACTGTATTAACCTCTACCACTTCTACTGGAAGACTGTTCCATACATCCACTACCCTCTCAGTAAAGTAATACTTTCATTAGTCCCTGGCCTTATCTTATATCTAGGATAGCCTTATACCTATCCCATGCATGCTTAAACTCCTTCACTGTATTAACCTCTACCACTTCTACTGGAAGACTATTCCATACATCCACTACCCTCTCAGTAAAGTAATACTTTCATTAGTCCCTGGCCTTATCTTATATCTAGGATAGCCTTATACCTATCCCATGCATGCTTAAACTCCTTCACTGTATTAACCTCTACCACTTCTACTGGAAGGCTATCCCATACATCCACTACCAGGTACCCTATCTTGTCAATTCAAATACATCAGATTACAGAAGGCTAGATGCCCATGTTAATTTTGTATCTCCTGCATAGTGACATAATTATTGTAACCCTTATAACAAAACTTCCAAGACCGCGTTTTACAATGAAACACTGTATCTGAGCAGCCACAGAAGGCAGGGTAAAGCTCCGCCTTTTATACACCTCTCCGAACCTGAGGCCATCTGGTCAAGTTCTCCTGGCCTCCAGCTTCCAACTCTCTATCAGCAAAATGAAAGTCGCATGTCGTTTCACCAGTTCTAGAGACCTCTGGGCAACAGAACAAGGCAGGCGCGATGCTTTCATCTCTGTTTAGCTTGACTCTAGCTAGTTCTACTCGCATCTATTTTCCAGAGAGATCAAACACTTACCCAGATTCATAGGTCCCCTAACTTCCGAGATTAAAGATCTCCCACCGACCCCTGGATCTCTCTCTCATTCCAGCTCTTCAAATCTCATTTCAGAGAGGCACAGCTTGAGACCCACCAGTCGTGACATAACTGATAACAGGGCATCCTGAAAACGTCTCAAAGAGCAGACAGCGGGAGACATCTCATGTCAAGCCTTAAAAAGCCGCTATCGGTTCTGTAATTCTGTATGTGCCATCTGAATTTTGAAAATCCAAATGGAATCACTATCAAGCCAATTTATAGAGCCACAAAAACTTTAATAATAACTTTTGTTGCTTTAACAGAAACTATTTATTTTTAGGTTGAGTCTAGTTGGGGGGTAAATATGGCCGGTACTACAAGATATACTACGCATGCAACGTAAGTCATACCGGGTGCTTCAGGGTGAGACCTACGTGAGTTTAGGTTGAGTCAGTAGCAGGAAATGGTGATTAGCTTCTCCTCTAATGTCCCAAAACCAAGTCCCATCATGAAGTGGGGTGGAGTGAAAAGGAGGTAGGGGGATATAACACATATTTGGGTGAACCAGCGGGAATGAGGCCACCATATGGTTTGGCGGCCTGGTTACAGCTGGGATCCCCTACGATCATGATTATTACACACCCCTGCTTAGTCAGGTTAATGTGGCAACTGTAGAATCCGTTCAATCCTCGGGGCTACAGGTTCAATTCCTGGCAGGGTAAACTCAGCTCTTCATGCGTCAAATGTGAACGAGTGCTGTTAAATGGTCAGAAGTAAGATCCTTAGGACGTACTGCAAACTGAGACAATATCTGAACATACCCCGGCCTAGTTAAACACTTAGATGGAGTCTCGTGGAGTCCACCACCCAGTCCTGTTTGTGGTAGAAATTTATATTAATTCATACAGATGTGAGAATGAAAAGTTGACTGAGCCATTGATATTATTTTCAATAACTAACATATCTTGTTTGTACCCGGGTGGCAGTAAACAGCTAAAGGCTTGATAGCTTTCGTCAGACAATCCTCTTCAATATCCGCTCTTCTCAGTCCCAAACACTGCTTTGCATTAAGACTAATTCTCAAATTGTTTGTTTGCCCCATCCTTCTATTCTTGACCTCCCTACAGTCCCACATCAAAATATCACTTTTTTGTTTTTGTACCCCCCCCCCCCCCCTTTCGTTGTCAGAGTCTTTTGTTATGGTTAATGAATTACTTTTCATGTCTGTTAAGATAAATAGAACATAAGAGATAGGCTGAGGCGGCAAGCGGGGAGGTGGAGGGAGGGGGGGGGGCACCTTTTGGAAGCGTAGCACAGCCTGCCTCCTCATTACAAAACTAGCAATCTGCAGGAGGCCTGACATTAAAAGGTACATCATGTCCCCGATCAGCCTTTTCTAACCGAGATGATTGTAGCCTCCTTCGGAAAGTGATAGTTAAGGCAGAAGGCAAAAGAAAAACTGAATGCGGGTTGAATATTTCATGTAAATGGAAGCAGTCACTTACTAGATGTTGTTGCTGGCTGATTGATGCTGGAGAGTCTGGAACTCCACATCTCTGAAGAGCTTTCGCTGCTCTCTTCAATAGTCAATGATTGTACGAGGAGATGGGACTATTAGAAGAATATAGCTGTGTTTAGCTGAAGAGCTCTTGATTACCACTGATATTAAACTAGACTATGAGAGGCAGAGAGACCCACGAGGTCTTTTGATCCTAAGAGGGGTATTCGTTATTTTGTATGGGCACAAGGTACAGACATCCAGAACCGGCATTTACTTGCGGTGCTTAAAACACCCATGCGACAGGCCCAATGGTCCTAAAACTAAGAAAACCCCCAAAGCGATTTAAAACAGGAGATTCATGCACTCCTGCATTGGACGTTGTGGAGTGCGTCACTCCCGGCGAGATAGACTGCATCATAGCGAGACGCAAAAAAGTCGTCGAATAGGTAAACCACGCTTGGAGGCATGACATCCAAACTGCAGCTGTTTTACAGATCCAAAAAATGGATAAAGACCCAAGCACGTGACACTATTCCATAGAGATGCTAAACTCCCCCCAAAAAACGTTTATGTATACATGTTGTAAAGGAACATGTATATATTTATATTTTATCTCTTTAATTCAGACACATCCAACAGGTGGCCCAGCAAAAGCTAGCTCGCTTAACAACTTGGTGTCCCCTACTTGACAAAGTGTCCTTGAAGGTCCACAGAACATCATTAATTTGTCCATCACTTAACCCAGTAAATATTCATAAGGAACCATTCTTGTGCCGAACCCCTATATCTGACTTCACCCCATGAACATACCCAGCACAGCAAACTGGAGCTCACACCAGCCTCACCGCGGAACCGGCCAATCATAACAGAAATCCTTATCTGCATCATGGCTGCCCTCTATTACTTGTATCGCTGATCTCAAACCTAAAATGTGTGTCTTTATTTTCTGAATTGTTTAATTTGTTTTACGTGTTACGGAAGAGGCATTTTTTAGTAACCGCTTTACATATCAATGATTTTTTTAATTTTTTTATTTATAAAAGGATTGCTCAGTTTAACATTTTCAATGAAAATTGAATTGTTTTTTCTTCCTTTATTCAAATTAAAAACACGATTGGAAAAAAAAAATTGAAAGAAACTCAGATTAATTCACATTTCTTGAGAAAGTGCTCCGAAAAACCAAAAGTCCAGGGTAACTTACTGGGGGGGAGGGGGGGGGGGTGTCACCTGCATTCTTAAGATGACTTCTACTCTTGGAGGGCAACTTGTAACTTGTTGCACATATTACTGCTTTTAATGATGTGTTCAAACTGAAACATATAACTTGTTTGTAATATTTGGTTACGTAACAATGGTATATCCTTTATTATTTGGATGTGTCTTTGTAGTATTATTTGATTAGGATGGCTTGTAACACATTGTAATCTCTTTCCACTGATTAGAAACCAAATCAACTCATTATAAGTTAATTTCACAGACTGAATTAATTGTAAACAGAGCCACCAATTTCAGAAGACAAATGCATATGTAATGGTGTTACTCACTGAAAGGCTACATGCCACGTATGTACACCGTAAATATTTCACCTTTACATGGAAAAAACTAAAATGTCACTGGTGACACACTGGAAGTCAGTTCTAAAAGTGGAGCAGTCACCATGGAAACCAATGAGATGTTCCTGCTTGTTACATCACTTTTAGAACTTTACCCCCAGAATCACCATGGAAACCAATGAGATGTTCCTGCTTGTTACATCACTTTTAGGACTTTACCCCCAGAATCACCATGGAAACCAATGGAATGTTCCTGCTGGCGACATCACTTTTAGAACTTTACCCCCAGAATCACCATGGAAACCAAAGGAATGTTCCTGCTGGTTACATCACTTTTAGAACTTTACCCCCAGAATCACCATAGAAACCAGTGGAATGTTCCTGCTCATTACATCACTTTTAGAATGTTACCCCAGAATTTACTTTTACAAATAACCCTTATTAACTCAATGTTCTTTCTATTTCTTAGTAAAGTCCCACTTATTGGAAGCACTGAAGACCACCTGTCTTGATCTTAAACTGAATGAAATATTGAAAGCCTGGGTTATTTTCTTGGGAGACTGTTTTACGGCTTGGTAATGATCCCAACACCCAGACGACAGTGTTAACGACTAATAATGTGTGTTACATGTGTTCGCTTGACTACAACAATCAATCAGCTATCTGAAATTCTGCTCTCAGTGCAAGTAAGCACCTACTTCCCCCATCGTGATTGACCATAATTGTCGTAATTGTTTAAATTAACTGTGTGTTCGACGGCCTGCTCATGGGTAAAGACATTGTCGATTGTCTATCACACAGTTCACCCCAAATCTTCTTTGCAAGGACACACTGGGTACCTATGTATCAGCGCTAATGCTTTCTATCTGCCAGATAGAGGAGGCATTCAGTGTGCTTTTACATCTACACCGTATAGATCAATTTTCAAATGCTGCATTCACTGACTGAGTACAAAACCAATTGTATCTGCTGCATTGATGTGTGAACTTTATCAAAAGGTGAGAACATTTCTATCCCCCATCGCCTAGTCTTCTGTGCTGATCATTTAGGCGTGATCCTGTAAATATACATATTTAAAGCTCTTTAAACTATGCTTTTCAGGCGACCTTGAAGTGGCAGCAGTTGATTCTTCCAGGATATTTAACAGCAAAGTGTGCCTTGGTAATGATTGGTGGGTGGGAGATGCCAATCACAGAAAGAAAAATGATCGTGCCAATGTTCCATTTAATAGCAAAGATCTTTAATGGAGCAGCACCTAGATTTCATTCCTTAGAACATGTTAACCCTTCAGCTCCCTGAAAGGAGACTAGCTGGCAATGGCAGAGAGTACTTTAAATCGCTTCTCCGGTAACCATAAGATAAGAGAGAAAAAGACAAACGCTGCAGACCTCAAACAATGTGTTATTCTAAAAAAAAAAAAAATAATAATATTAACAAGAATTATAAAATCAGAATTGTGTTTTAAATACAGCATATTGACCACAATATACAATTTCATTAATTTTATATTTTTTTTTAAGTAAAGGGTCTGCATTTTTCCCACATTCAGGGGATGAATTCCTGTAGTAATATTTTTTGGAGTAGTTTACTTGGTTATTTATAAAAATAGGAATTTTTTTAAAAATAATTTGAAAAAAATGACAGTACTGAGATCTATTTTTGCTATTCCAACCTCTCTGTCATATGATGTTTTATACACTGAATGTAATATTAATAGTAGAAGCTAAATGTGTTGCTTCCATAGGAGAGAGGGATATGCCCAAACAAATCAGCTAGCTAAGATACTGTGAAGACGTATAGAAATATAATTACTATATAGAAAAAAGTCTAAATGGTAGCAGTTTATCAAACTTTTTTTAATCAAAATTCTTTAGTCCAGTGCTATTGTGCAGTACAATAATCTGTTTAATGCCCAAACCTTTCCATTTGGAGCAGCTATTGGTTCCAGATTAAAGAAACTCTAGAACTCGCCTCTTTTTTCAGCTCTGCTGTCTTGGCCTGAAGTTTTCAGTTCCTATGCCAGTTTCATTATATTGATTTCAATAAAGGAAGATTAGATAGACCATGTCATTCTTATCTTAACAATTTGCTACCTACAGTCAATGAAACTTTGACCCCCAAGACATCTAAATTCATTCAGATGGCAATCTTATGATCATATCCATCTAACAAAGGTTGGATAATGGTTTTTATAGACCACTTACGCCAAGTCAGCCGGCACTTTTTCTACAGAAAGAAAGTGGTCTAAAAAAGGGTTAAAGAGCTTGCAATCAAGCATGCGAAATCCTCTTCCAATATTCCATAGAATCCCAGCAGGCCTGGAACTTTCTCCTTTTCATTGCAATCCAGCTGGAGTTTTCTACTCAATATTAACAGTAATTTGTTTTCTTTTTAATGTATAATTCATCAATTACATGTCAGACATCAAATGCCTTGACTCCTCTGTCGTGTAACACAAAAAAAAAAAAAAAGCTCGAAATGTACCTCTTGTGGATATAATACAGGATATTGTCTTACATAATAAATAGAATTAAATAGCAAGCAATACAGAATGTAAAGTAATATTGGACGCTCCATCTAAATAAATCTCTGCTGGAAAAACGGCATATAAAAAAAAAATTGAATAAAATGAAAGCCCAGCATGAATATTGAGATAGAGACAAATAAGTATGTGTTTTAATCTTTACATATTTAAGCTGTATGCATGATGGTATGTATTTATTCACATAAAACAGAACTGCATAGGGAATTGGATATATAAATTCTATTAATTTTTTTTTTGCCTTGTACAAAATCCTTGTATAGAACGACCATAATTAGATACAAGCTTTTTTTATTGGGTTTTTTTTTTTTGAGTGACACTATAATAACAATAATGAATAAATAAAGTATTGCGATGGTTTCTACTTCAAAGGAAGCCCTGGGATATTACAATTTAAAAAATGTGGGGTATGTTACAATTACCCCACTTAATGGAACTCATTTTATCTAGCCTTCAAGGATGAGTTCACCTGGCTGGGAATGCAACAAAGAAGTGTTTTAAATCTGTCTGTGGTGTCGCCTGCTGATGACATCACAGTGTGGCTTGATAAGTAAACGAACTACTTTGAAATGTGCAAATAAGGTGATGGTGGTGTCTGTGGTGACACCACAGACACTTTAATGTATGCATTTGGTTGAAATTCCACTAACGCTTTTGATCATATTTAATATTCTACATTTACAGTATAAACATTGGGGTTTATTCCTGAAAAAAGGGAATTTCCAACGTAAGGCCATAGCTGTGCTGGAAATGTTTTCCAATTGAGCTAAACGGGAGACTTTTTCCGGTACGCTTACTTTGACGTTAAGAATGTTGAAATTCCCTGGAATTCTCTCTATTATGAAAAAAGTCCAGTATAACAAGATGGAGTCGGTTTAACACAAGTTGTAAAGCGCCAGCTAACTCAGACGAGAGTTCCCGCAAGAACCAGAAAGCTATAGGATGCTGTAAAATACTTCCTATCTGCTGACCATCGGACAAGCCAGACACACTTATGATTCAGTTACTAGGGTCTAATTTTATTCTAATAGAGGCTGTATAATGGAGCAGTGACTAATAGAGATGCGGGGGTTAGAAAGGAGGGGGCTGAACAGGGGAGAGAAACAGGCTAATGTGAATAAAAAATTCAGCTGTCACATCCTCACTTTTCCCATTCAGTAGTCTAAATAATTTATTTGACACTTTAACACAAAATGACCTTTCTCTGGGAAAAAAAAAAAAGAAAAAAAATTACAGTTTTAAACTTTTAGCAACTGCTACCCACCAGGATGATTGCTGGAAAAATTTTGCCCGAATGTCAAGGTTAATTCTGAAAATTACTAAAAGTAGTTTCTAAGTCCTATACTATTTGTGTTTTTTTTGAGGCTGTATATTTTCCTTTTGCATATATGAACCTGCATGCATGTGTGTATGTATATATAGTACGCATACATATTGTTATATTTTTTTTTAAAGAGCAATCTGATGCCATTATATATGTATGTTTTATGTATATTGCTTATTTAATAAATCCGTACTTTTTTGGGGATAAACCTCTGGAGACTGCTTGGACTAGTTTAGGGGTGTCGTTTATTAAATATCTCTTTAAATGCCCCTTTGCCCTTCTGTTTCTTAAGGCAGCCATTTAGGCTGTTGTATTTACATAACTTCCCATTATTGCATCAAACCTTCTATATTCTTAGCTCACAACACTTGATTAAAAAAAAAGATCCAGGAATGGTTTGAGGAACACAACAACAAGTTCAAGATGTTGACTTGGCCTCCAAATTCCCCAGATCTCAATCCAATCGAGCATCTGTGGGACGTGCTGGACAAACAAGTCCGACCCAGGGAGGCCTCACCTCGCAACTTACAGGGCTTAAAGGATCTGCCGCTAACGTCTTGGTGCCAGTTACCCCAGCACATCAGAGGTCTAGTGAAGTCCATGCCTAGACGGGTCAGGGCTGCTTTGGCAGCAAAAGGGGACCATCACAATATTAGTCAATATGTATATATTAGTCAGTGTATATATATATATTTTAATGCAATTTATTGTAAGTAACGCTGGAATGTCAGATTTTTTCTACAATTAACCACAAAAAGTAAATAAAAAAATTCTTACTAAATGCTACTGTGCAACATCATTGTAACTTTAACTCCCTATAGCGCAAGTTACTCTAGCATTTGGAGGTGTCCTAATTATGGCCCGTGTTAAGCCGCTATTAAATACAGATTTTATGTCTATGCTCTTAATAACAGTCCGAAGGGGGTTAAATCTCATCCTACGATCTACAATGTCTATATGGCAACAAATCCTAGGGCAAAAGGAAGCCACATTATACATTCTCTGCCTCTTGTTAATCAGCCAGGAAATCCACCCTTTCATTGACAAAACTGTCAAAGGCAAACAAGTAAGATTGGCACCAAAAAGAGGACAATCCGCTGAGTGCCGCTACGCACTGTCATCAAGAATTTGGGTGAAGACCGAAGCTTTCTGTTCTACCGTTGCCATAGAACGTAGGGGGGGGGGGGGGGGGGAGAGCTGGATAGGTGAAATATTTTTTATTTTTAAAAAATTTCAAAGAATTAGAGATAAAGGATGTTACAACCCATCATCTAATCTTTTATCTAAAAATATATTATCTATGTCGGCTCTGAAGGGTCGTTTTTTTTTTTTACATCCTAAAAATTAAGTGTTTTCGGAAAACTAACCAAGGAGGAGGGGTGGGGTGGATTCTTCAAGAAGGTGGATCCCATCAGAGAGAATTAATTGAATTCTGATTAACTGGCCACATTCCCATAACATGGTGGGAAGCAGATTTTGAGGGTTTTTTTCCACTGTTACCCGCACCCAAAAAAAAAAAAAGGCTCCTATATAAAACGCAGGTTCAGGCTTGGGACACTTAATAGGATTAGGAATAATTTCTACAAATTTCCAAAAAAAACAACCCCACTGATCACATGGTGGGATTTAAAATCTGCTGATCATTTCTCCATAGTCGGAGGATCAAAGGGTAGCAGGGGGGTTAGGGCTGGATAGGAGAGGGTCTATTCTAACCCTGGCACAGATTTTATTGAAAGGGTTAAGCTTCTTTAAGATCACCATAGAGGAACAATATGGTGTGACTAAAGGCATCTAGAGAGGACGGCGTACGAGTTGAGAAAGATTAACTGGCATTGTGATTACTGCAAATGGGAATGTTCATTTACAAACAAGGTAGGGTCCGGATTTAACTGCTTCCCTCACAAATGCGGCAGGAGTTGGCTAAAGGGGGCTTCTGTCACCTAAACATTGCTGATCCTTTGGATGTAGAGAATAAAAAGGAAGCCGAGGCAGATTCAGTGATGCTCGTTAAGGCAAACATCGCAAATTGCAGGATATTAAACGGCACAATGGATTCGATGCCGGGAAGGATACAAATCATTATTACACCCGTTTAAAAAGAGCCTATCTACACCCGCAAACGCACGTTAAGTAACGCACAAAAAACGCAAATAAAGGAGGTGTGTTTAAACTTCACTTAAGACAGATTTTTGCCCGTTACACATCAATTAAACTGTGCAAAGACTGCTTGATGCCGCTGAGTTTTTAATGTCTATCTCCCGGTCAGGATGTGTCTTGTGGCATGCTATGCAAATTACACCTACGCTACTGAAATTAGCTTTTTTGCATACCAAGCCACAGATGATGTCATAAGCAGGAGACATTGAGTTTGTGAACATGCTTGTAGAGTCTGGTTAAGAGGGATTAAACCCTAAATAATATTTTAATTGGCGTGATGGCAATCTTCTGTGCACCATTCTCTTTCTTAGGACAACTTTCTAAAGATTTGCACCTGCCATGCCACCGAGCTGCAGCTGTTGATGTGTCGTTGGACACACCCATAGCGCCGAGGGGGGGCGGGATGGTAAGTCCATTTAGGCAATATCTTCACTGGTATTTTTTTTTTTTTTAAAGAAAAGGTGGCAACCGTGGCCAGTACCCACACTCTATACTTGCCAACTATATGGAGCCAAAAGGGGAGGGGCTAGAGTGGGTAGACCATGGGAGTCTAGTCGGTGTGGGTCTCTCAGTCGTACACAGTATACACACAATGCTGCCTGTGCCAGTGCTACACAGTCTCTCAGTCGTACACAGTATACACACAATGCTGCCTGTGCCCAGTGCTACACAGTCTCTCAGTCGTACACAGTTTACACACAATGCTGCCTGTGCCCAGTGCTACACAGTCTCTCAGTCGTACACAGTTTACACACAATGCTGCCTGTGCCCAGTGCTACACAGTCTCTCAGTCGTACACAGTATACACACAATGCTGCCTGTGCCCAGTGCTACACAGTCTCTCAGTCGTACACAGTATACACACAATGCTGCCTGTGCCCAGTGCTACAGTCTCTCAGTCGTACACAGTATACACACAATGCTGCCTGTGCCCAGTGCTACACAGTCTCTCAGTCGTACACAGTTTACACACAATGCTGCCTGTGCCCAGTGCTACAGTCTCTCAGTCGTACACAGTATACACACAATGCTGCCTGTGCACAGTGCTACACAGTCTCTCAGTCGTACACAGTATACACACAATGCTGCCTGTGCCCAGTGCTACACAGTCTCTCAGTCGTACACAGTTTACACACAATGCTGCCTGTGCCCAGTGCTACACAGTCTCTCAGTCGTACACAGTTTACACACAATTCTGCCTGTGCCCAGTGCTACACAGTCTCTCAGTCGTACACAGTATACACACAATGCTGCCTGTGCCCAGTGCTACACAGTCTCTCAGTCGTACACAGTTTACACACAATGCTGCCTGTGCCCAGTGCTACACAGTCTCTCAGTAGTACACAGTTTACACACCATGCTGCCTGTGCCCAGTGCTACACAGTCTCTCAGTAGTACACAGTATACACACAATGCTGCCTGTGCCCAGTGCTACACAGTCTCTCAGTCGTACACAGTATACACACAATGCTGCCTGTGCCCAGTGCTACACAGTCTCTCAGTCGTACACAGTATACACACAATGCTGCCTGTGCCCAGTGCTACACAGTCTCTCAGTCGTACACAGTATACACACAATGCTGCCTGTGCCCAGTGCTACACAGTCTCTCAGTAGTACACAGTATACACACAATGCTGCCTGTGCCCAGTGCTACACAGTCTCTCAGTCGTACACAGTATACACACAATGCTGCCTGTGCCCAGTGCTACACAGTCTCTCAGTCGTACACAGTATACACACAATGCTGCCTGTGCCCAGTGCTACACAGTCTCTCAGTCGTACACAGTTTACACACCATGCTGCCTGTGCCCAGTGCTACACAGTCTCTCAGTCGTACACAGTTTACACACCATGCTGCCTGTGCCCAGTGCTACACAGTCTCTCAGTCGTACACAGTTTACACACCATGCTGCCTGTGCCCAGTGCTACACAGTCTCTCAGTCGTACACAGTTTACACACCATGCTGCCTGTGCCCAGTGCTACACAGTCTCTCAGTCGTACACAGTTTACACACCATGCTGCCTGTGCCCAGTGCTACACAGTCTCTCAGTCGTACACAGTTTACACACAATGCTGCCTGTGCCCAGTGCTACACAGTCTCTCAGTCGTACACAGTTTACACACAATGCTGCCTGTGCCCAGTGCTACACAGTCTCTCAGTAGTACACAGTTTACACACAATGCTGCCTGTGCCCAGTGCTACACAGTCTCTCAGTAGTACACAGTTTACACACAATGCTGCCTGTGCCCAGTGCTACACAGTCTCTCAGTCGTATACAGTATACACACAATGCTGCCTGTGCCCAGTGCTACACAGTCTCTCAGTCGTACACACTATACACACAATGCTGCCTGTGCCCAGTGCTACACAGTCTCTCAGTCGTACACAGTATACACACAATGCTGCCTGTGCCCAGTGCTACACAGTCTCTCAGTCGTACACAGTATACACACAATGCTGCCTGTGCCCAGTGCTACACAGTCTCTCAGTAGTACACAGTATACACACAATGCTGCCTGTGCCCAGTGATACACAGTCTCTCAGTCGTACACAGTTTACACACAATGCTGCCTGTGCCCAGTGCTACAAAGTTTAAATACAATGTTGCCTGTGCCCAGAGTTAGCACATAAGGAGCAAGTAAACTCCACCAGCTGCTGAGATAAACATGTCTGCCTTTAATGGACCTTTAATAACCATATGCTATGTGCTGGACAAATAATAATTACAAATGTGTATCTTTTTTTTTTTTTACATAGCCACAGATTTGCTCTATCGCCATCTGCTTTGGTGATAAGGAATGATTCTCATAACCTCCTAATATGCTAAGCCTGTAACCCTGTGACCCCTTCCACGCTTGTGCTTTTATTCACTATAGTAGTGTTACAGAGGGGCATCAGATGACAGGAGACTCTCCACAGGAAGGAAGGAAATGTCAATGTTTATACTGAAGAGTAACTCACTTTTATAACAGTAACAATTAATTTTACCAGGAGATTTATTTATTTTTTCTAGTTATTCATCCAAAAAAAAAGGGGCACAAAATGAATTCCTTTTAATTAAAAAAAAAAAATACAAAAAAAAAAAAAACACAAAGAAAATGCAAGAAAATGGTATTTTGACAAAATGAATTCCTTTTAATTAAAAAAAAAAATACCAGTGGCCAGTGTCAGCCAATCCCCCGAAGAAACAGTGGAGAAATGTTATAAGGTGGTCACATACCACTCAAGGAGCACAGTGTAACTAAAGTCTGTCTGCAAGAAGGTTCTCCAAGTGTTGCTGTAAGGTACATCTTCTTTACCAGCCAATGGTACTTATTTGCTAAAGGAATTTTTAATTCCGCAAACCTTTCCACTCCGGAACCAAGATGTCCTTCAAACAGGGAAAATGCAGATCATTCCATCTCTTTGGAAGGTATTCCTCTTGTTTATTTTCCCATCTTCTTACGGAAAGCCCTTCTTTTTTTCCCAGCAAATGTGCAATGAGTTCGGCACTCGTGAAAGGTGAAAGGTCAAGGAGACTGAAGAGTATAGAAACACATTAAAGATAAAGCATATGATCAGTTTTTCTGTTGTACCTGTGAGCGGCCAGAAGTGGTATATTTTGCTGTTTCAAGTACATAGATAAGCCATTAGTCAAGACACACAATTTGGGGCAAAGGGGGGGGGGGGGGGGGTGTTTACTTAAGTGCAATAAATGATGGTGGAAAAATAGTAGTTTCTAACCTCCCTTGCCATTTTTTGCATTGAAGGTTGCAGAATTATCCACTTTTCCTGGGAAGCGCGAGCTCGTGAGCGAGGGAGGGGAGCGGAACTTCCAAAGGACCCGCAGTTTAGTGGGAATTATTAAACCATGCATTAGCGTCTAGGCTTTCCACTTGTGCTTTAACCCTGTAATCTCTGAGGGAAGGGCTTGCGATAAATTGCTAACTCGGAATAAAAGCTTTGGCGAGCCGGCGCAGCGCGCATGGGGTTAAGGAAAGAATAATAGAAAATTCAACGTTTTGCAGAGAAGGAGAAGGCTGATCAGAGACTGGCAATAATATAGAAGCTCTTAGAGTAATGGTGAACACACTTTCGGAGCGCAGTAGCGAAGGAAAAAAAGATAAAAAGGGGTCCGAATTCTGCTCCCTAACACAAGTTACAGAAGATTCAGTTGAAACGAGGGGCTGTGCCCCCCTTCTGTCTGATGGAAAAGCCGCCTTTCAGGAGAGATTCCCTTTTAATTTGGAAGTATTGAGATTTCCAGGCTGCCATGTTGGGGGGTGGGGGGGGGGGGGGGATAGAGAGCATGACATAGAACAAACCACAAGGAGGGGAGGCAATGGAAGAGGATGTGGTTGGTGCGGTCGTCTTGGTACATATGAACATGTGACATGTAAATTCTCGAATACTTAGGTGAGCTCAAAATAACATCGCTTTATGACATCAGCATTGGACGACAAACACTTTTATGTTCATATACTCCTTTCTGCTCGCGAAACACGATATGTACAGTTTCTCTGAAATGCCGTGGGGTGGGCTGCCAGTAATTGTTGTGAGCAGGCAACCATCAAGCCCGTGGGGAACGTCACTGAATTCCCTGTATAAATAAGTGAACTGCAAAAATAAGGCATTAATAGCCGAGCTGGGGAACGGATACCTCAGTGCTCCGTATCACTCTATCAGAGGTGGACATGTTTAGAATCTTTGGTCAGATCCTGAGTCTGATGGAGGAAGATCTGACCCAAGATTCCGAAAAACATGTCCACCCTCTGATAGAGCTACGCGGAGCAAAAGGGGCTCAGTAGGGCACTTTATTTGTATTTGTTCTTTAAATCACTGCTATTTAAAATGTCTACACTGAATGCAATCTCCCAATTAAACACAAGTTAATTTTCTGCATACTGTTATTGTTTAATATTCAATCAGACGTACCCTGTGTAGGAATTTGACAACACCTATTTAAGTCCTCACAGAACCATTATCATCTCAGAATTGTAATAAACACTTCAAGCCTATAGGTAGACATGCCAGTCTGCTGGCTGATTTCCCAGAAAATGGTCTATGGTTCATGTGCAGTGCCCATTCCACTGTAGGACCTGTGGCCTAAAAATATGAAAGAATGTCAGGACAATGGTCAATTATACAATCAGCGTGAAGAATGGATGGCCAAACATGGTGGCACTGTGAATCTTTTCTTTCTCCATGAGATTGGACTAAAAACATGAGACACGCCAGGTCGGATCTGGAGAAGTCACAGACATAGGTGTGTAAGTTGTGCTGCTTGTACGGAATATCGATAGTAAATAGAATCTTTTCAACATGACATGATGCCGTACAGATCACAGGCTTCTGTAAAGGGAAATTCAGTAAAATTGCTCTTAGGGTAAGCTGCGGACGGGTCTTAGCAGCGAGCTTAGAGACGCACAAAGCCTCAGAGGAGCTATGCTAGGTTCCCTCTATGCACACCAAGCTCTCAGCATCCATGCTCTGCCATTGTTTCAGTGTGAAATCACTTCCTCAGGACATAATTAGAGCTGCTCCATTTATTACATTAAATGATTACTATGCACTTGAAATGATTCACTGTATTGTCCTTTATTGCTGATGATTTTTAAATACGAGACTTGTGTGCTTTGCAGGGATTTAACAGGGGGGGGGGCAAAGAATTTACCTGGTTTAACACGTCCCCTGCCGCGTATCATTTACTGCAATAGTATTTATTAGCCTCGCAATACTCAGAAGAAATCTCAACAACCCTATAATAGAGACTTTGCTTTGTAACGAAGGGGGGGGGGGGGGGGATTGTTCTGTGATTTATTTAAATTTTGCAGCCTCAAAAAAATATTATGTATTAAAATGCTACATATTAGAATTGCACATTACTGCACATTGTAAGCTTTGGAATACTAACCATTTGTCTTTGTGCCATTATCCTGGGCATCTCTTGGTAAAGCCTGAAATGGTACCCGTCCTCTCAGTATACCGAAGGGTTCCGTTAGATGCACTGACCTTGGCATGAAACTGGATAGTGGTTGTATTTTTTTTAAAACCTAATTACAAGACTAAACACATCCATACCATCACCCTTATAACATTGAGTAACAGCCCCACTCACCAATAGAATATGGTATTCTTTACAAATACCCTAGGGAGTGGTCAACTGTCAAGCGGGTAAACCCTGCCACGGATCCTGGGATTCTTGTACGGACACTTTGTCTATCCCTGTCCACAAGTCTCAGGTGAAGGCATCACTGGCAATCTATCCAGTGTTTCGCAAGAAGAGGCTTCATATAAGAAAACATACGTATACAGCAGCCTCAAAATGATATGCCTGCCTGTGTACACACCTCAAACACAACCACTTGTACCAGCATCACTGCATTGATTTTCTGTAGGTCACATTCCTAATATTTGCAGGACTCTCCAAAATCCATTAAAAAATAAATAAACGTAGAACTTGTATTATTCCTGGAATAAATGAATGTTTGGCTCAGTGTGCTGCATATTGCTGACCTCGGTCATTTTGGACAAGCCTATGACCTTATTTTGATCTTCTTTTCCAACATATTTTCAAGTTATTATTTTTTTATTATTATTATTTTTGCATTCTACATATGGATTGTTACAGGTTTTTCTTTATTTTCAGTTGTATTCATCTACCAGTTTCTCTATGTCCCTCTATCACTCTCGTTCTCCCATCTCTTTCTTTGTATTCTAGAGCCTTTCCAGAGGCCCGAGTCTTGGGAAAACATTTTTCTGTAGTGTGGTTTTGTTAATATAAATGCCTATTAAAATGGAAAATGATAAATGTCTGCATGTTAGCAGATGTTGTGGTTCTGTTGCATGGAAATCCTATTAGAAGGTGATAAAGTAAGTTCATAGTGTGGGCCAATACCTTGGTAGGTGTTAATAATACATGATTACAATCTAACAAGCTATATAAAGCGTATCCTCCAACATCCTGGCTACGTCAAGTGCTAGAAAGGACCATTTCTTAAGATATGCACTGCCCCCTATGGCCCTACCAGTAGTACAGAAGCGGGTTTCTGTCGGATCAAAAGTGCATAAGGAATATTTACTCCCTCTTTACCACTAGCTCCGTCTGTAATACATAGCTGAACCTGCACACTTCTTATGTGTTAAGTGGCATTTTTATTAGTTCATTGTTAGTATAATTGGTAAAAATTCCCCATCCCGCGATGAGCTTTTTTTTAAGGTTCAAAATGGCGGTTATTTACATTTAGCAATGAGGCAAAAGTTCTGGCAGTTCCGTAATCTCCATGGCCAGAAACAGGATCCTCGTTCATCCTAAAAAAGGCCCCCAGTAGGGTTGGCACCCAGCTATTATTTTACAGGCTGGCCCAAAACAAAATGGGCTTGAGGCCAATGTTAAGTCTTTGAACCCAATAGCATGGCTGGTAATTTTGGGGGAAGAAAAGGGGGGAACCCTAGCCCCAGTGTGCATTATTAAAAAGTAGACTAGCCACACAATTTGTCATTTACATCCAAGAGCATACCGATATCTCCTAGCTCGGCTGCCTCGACAATGCCATGTTGGTTTTAAAAACCTTTGAAAAAAATGAAATTTTTATTTTGTATTCGCAAACTTTATCAAGCAAACAAGAATCAAATAAAAGCTCACTCCGACATTACATCTTTCACTGCCGTCTTCTATTAATCTAATCGATCCATACAAATAACAGAACTGGGACCTCTACATGATTACTGATTTCTTAAACAAACCAAAAAAAGCCAACCGTGCCATTGACTCTACAAACGTAACATTGGCCTCAAACCAATTTATTCGACCTGCCGCTAAAATACCAGATAGGTGGCTATTCTCACTGAGATCATTATTATTATTGGATTGTTTTGCTTTGGTTTCTACTAAACTGGGATAAATACACTTTATTTTGTTTTTTTACTTACAACTCCCAGTTTTAATTAATTTATGTAATAATAATATTTTCTTTTTAATACGTTACATAGTGCCTTTACTTCTCCAATTGCAGCATCAGCTGCCCTCCATGTTCATACCGGACAGGGATAATTGGGCAAAGGTACCACCTGTGAGCAAGAAGAGCCATGTAATCTGTACATACCAGCACATCTGCCATTCAATATTTTAGCTGGTTAATAGACTCACAGCTGCTTCCCTCAGCCTGCGACGCAACAATTATTTCCAAACACACATATAGATGAACACACATCTATATCATCGCTTATTTGTACAGCATCAACAAATTCAGCAGGGTTGTATAAAAGGTACCTAGAGAATACTATAGCAGGGGGAGTGTTTCAATATAATAAAAAAAAAATGGATAGTTCAAGATTTATATGTTTATAACACTCCCTAACAGTTAATAATTTTTAAATTAAAATATTTTTAAAAAAAACCTACAATATAGTGTAAATATTTGCATATTAATAAACGGCGTACAACGGCTAAAAAAGAAAATTATAATAATTTTCTTAATAACTTATTTCTACAGCGTCTTGATTTTGGCTGCACATTTCGAACAGATCTAAATAGCCTCTAACGAGGCGCATTGTTTAATTGGAAGGTGCAATTCTCACAAGGCAAAAGCAAATGCAGCTCTTCATTAGTACCAATTCAGCCCAAGTACTCGAAAAAGCCCTTCTACATTATAAATAAAATACAGATGCACTGATAGCACTTCCCCAAACTAAATTATGTCCACATGCATTGTCAGATCACTCTATTAAATGATGGCACAGCTTAATTGAAAGCACACTTTGAGGATTATTATCTGATTGATGAAGAAAGATATCGTACCCACAAGACTAATGATAAATTTTAATTTAAAAGACAATATTTAAAAAAAAAACAAATTTCATGGATACACACAATTTTAAGCATGGGACATTTTTAATTATCTTTTCTTACTTAAAATATTTTGTTTTTCTAGAAACAGATTCCCTCCTCCCCCATTTTTAAAAACACTATAATAGTACATGAGATGTGTTATTATGGAACGATTTGGGGCGATAAGCAAAACAAACTGTGACAGAAGAATAATTGATTTTCTTTACAAATAGTATATGTGAATAAGTTAGTTGGACCAAAATAGTGGTTTCTGTACCTCAAGTTTTGTAAGAAAATAAAATAACACAATTATGGAATTTATTGGAAAAATAATAACTGTAAAATCTGAATGTTCCCAATTCCTAGTAGAGGGGAAAACACGGAGACTACTAAAAATATTTTAAAAAGACACAGTACAGTTTGTGCATCACCTCTCCCTAAACGCCCTCTCAAAAATGAATTTATAAAAAAATAAAATTTGATCTCTCTCTGGTAAATTCTACATTCAGACAGGAAGATGTGTAGCTTGAAATCTTTATAGATCTTAAATTTTTTTTTTTTTTTTAAGCAGTATAATATTAAACGAACAACAACAACAAAAAAATAGTGTCAGCTTAAATATCTAATATATTAAAATAATATCAACTATATTTCATAGAAAGAATTTCAATTTTTTTTTTTTTTTCTTTATGACACGAGATTATCGCTCATCCAGAACAAGCAAATAATTTGTTATTTCACAGGAATCAACTGTACCTGCCTTCAGTGGAATTTAACATTCGCTACTAAGCACGAGATTTTCCCTGTGGAAAAAAACTTGACCAGGCTACTCTCACTTACAAAGAGGTGGGTTAAACAGTTAAATGCTAGCAAATCCTTCACAGCCCTGTGGGAAATTCCACTTTAATCCTGAACTTATAGGAGGACAATCAAAAGCCAAAAGCCTGGGTAACAAATCTGATCCATGGTTGCAAGTATGTCCTCCTGGGACAGAAAGAGATGCTCCTTGCACAAGCCCAGGAAGGATAAATACCTTAATGATGAGACAGACAGAGGATGCGGAAAGGAGGGTTCTGGCTACAGACAATCGCTTCTAATTTAACATTGCATCATGAAAAGGCAATTGTGCTGGAACGGAGGACGAGCCAGTCCTGATTACTAGAACTTGAAGTGTGGTTTTAAGGAATGATTAATGACAGTGTCAGCGTTAAGAAACAATGGCGCAATGAGAATTATCTCTAATCCACCTGCGATTGTAAAAAAAAAAAAAGAAAACAGAATACAATAAAACTCCAGCATCCTGATAACCACAGATACAAACACACACACAAAAAAAAATACTCTGTTACAATATGCAGAGGAAAAGAAAAAAAAAAAACATAAAAACCACAAAACATACAAAGGTGCCGGTCTGCAGATAGGTGTTAATGTCATGAGTAAAAAAAGAAGCGACTGAGAAGGACGGATATTAAAGCGCATCGCATACCGCCTTGTCCAGAGATACCGGTTTTATTTCTTTTCATCTAAGAGAGCGACAGAGAGAAAAAAGCTGGGTGACATTAAGAGAAGAGCTTCGAATTTAGAAGAACCTTTTAATTTGGTTCTTTATGTATATATATTTTTCTCTTTTTCTCACGTCTCTTTTGTTAAGCCGGAAAAAAAACTCAAAAAACCCACAAGATAGCTACTTATATTTGTAAGGCGTTTAATCAGTTTTAAGCACTTCAATTTTTATTTATATATTTCTCTTCTTTTTTTTTTTCTTCTTCGATGTGACCTGATTCTAGAGATGCTTATTGTGTTATTCCTCATTCCCCATGTGATTCTCTTTTATCCTTGCTACCAGAGATTTTTTTTTTCCCGTATCTTGTTCAAGACGATTGTCAAGAAACAATATAGAGTAATTATAAATATTTTACAAGAATAACTGGGATTCTGCAGATAAACGACTCTTCTACATTTCTTTACCAAAATTCGGAATAATTTACTGCCTTAATTTAATTTAAAATTTTTTTCTTACGAACATCTGCCTATTTTTCTCTTGTTATCCCAGCATCCCGACTCTATTTTATAATATTGTTCCTCGATTGTTTCACTTATCCGTCTCAAAAATTCTTAATTTCAGGAGTTTTTCACTTTTTTTTATCTAATTGAAAAACAACTGCTATTTTATCATGTTTTGTATTATTTGAACCACTGTTTATTTTACCATCTAAATCTGTTTCACAAACAAATACAGATGTATGCCCGTGCTCAGCTAACAAATACTAAATTGTCGCAGGCCTCTCCATCACCAAATGAAGCATGGTAAAGATTGCTTACGTTATCCAATTATCTACAGAAATTTTAACAAGATGTTTACCCTTTCCTATCCTAAGAGAGCACCTACCGATGCTCCCATGTTGTGTATAAGGAGATATTTAACCAGAACTGAAATACTCAATACTAAATATACCCTCTGCTTTTTGGGTAGTAATTTCAACCAACCTATAACAACACTGCCACACTGAGGAAATTAGGTGATGTTCCAGTTCCCAAGTGAATATTGTACAAATATTCGAATTAGCTACATATATTCCAGCGCCTTAGATGTTGTCATAAGATTTATTTTAAAAAAAATTATTTTCTTTTCTCTTTTTTTTTTTTATTTTTTTTTTAGAATCGAAATTTCTATACTTTCAAAGAAAACAATTTGAACATGTTAACATCATTACCAGAAACAGTACAAGATGCAGCACGATGGCTTCCAAAACAGCAGATTTCCCTTATTTTAAATGGAAAGGGAATCATATTTTAAAAATGTAAAAAAAAAAAAAGACTGCAAAAATTACAGAATATGGGAAAATTTACGTAATATCCTACAGGGGCAGTGTCCAAAAAAAATATATACATTTTTAGATTACCACTGAATTGTGTAAAGTAAAGAGGGATAAATAGATCTGTCTTAATTCCTCAAATCTTCCTATCTAATAAACTGCAAATGAAGTGTAATAGAATAAGTGATGTTGCTAAGGGAACAGTCCCGCCTATTTCTACAAGCCCCTCCTTATTGGAATGCCTCTGAATTGAGACATCCCGGTGAGTTTATTTTAAAGGTAAAATTACAGGAGAACTGGAAATTATTTTAAAGTTAGAAAATAAGTGCATTTGACATATATTAGACACATGTACAAAATACAGAATTAAGCTATGGGGGACTATGCCTTTAATGTAGCAAGACCAGTATTTAAACTATGCTTGGTAAACCTCTCCGGAGAACGCCTTCGAAGTGTTTCTAGAAATACAATATTTGCAGCTGGGTTGCTAAAAGAGGAATACTTCCGCAATCCTTTTTTAAAGTAATTGTAGTCCAATAATTATAGTAGAAGACTCAATGTAGCAGCAGCCCATAACCTATTCAGAAAGACATGTATGAATTGTTTGTATTAAGTGAGGAGTTTTAATTGGGGGCTTACAGTGTTTAGAATATTTGTACTGTGTGTGTATATCAGATGTGGTATAGCTTTGTCTGTACACAGATTTCTGTACAAAGATTGAGTGGCTGTTTAAAGGATAACTGACGGCAAAAACTGTGATGTTTAATTGAAAGATTGCAGACATTTGAAATGGAAATCATTTAAATGAAAGACTTGGCTCTGTACAACTCTATGAGGAAATCTTGGTCCTGATGAAGGACGTTCTGATCCATCAGACGCAATATTCTAAACAATATGTCCGCCCCTGATAGAGCTATGCAGAACAAATATTCTAAACAGCATGTCAACCCCCGATAGAACTGTACAGAGCAAAGATTCTAAACAACATGTCCGCCCCTGATAGAGCTATACAGAGCAAATATTCTAAACAACATGTCAACCCCCGATAGAACTGTACAGAGCAAAGATTCTAAACAACATGTCCGCCCCTGATAGAGCTATACAGAGCAAATATTCTAAACAGCATGTCAACCCCCGATAGAACTGTACAGAGCAAAGATTCTAAACAATATGTCCGCCCCTGATAGAGCTATACAGAGCAAATATTCTAAACATCATGTCAACCCTCGATAGAACTATACAGAGCAAAGATTCTAAACAATATGTCCTCCCCCTGATAGAGCTATACAGAGCAAATATTCTAAACAACATGCCTGCTGCCTGATAGAGCTATACAGAGCAAAGATTCTAAACAACATGTCCGCCCCTGATAGCTCTATACACAGCAAAGATTCTAAACAACATGTCTGCCTCCTGATAGAGCTATACAGAACAACGATTCTAAACAACATGACTGTACCTTGATAGAGCTATACAGACCAAAGATTTTAAACATGTCCGCCCTGATAGAGGTATACAGAGCAAAGATTCTAAACAATATGTCCACCTCCTGATTGAGCTATACAGAGCAACGATTATAAACAACATGTCTGCCCCCTGATTGAGCTATACAGAGCAATGATTCTAAACAACATGACTCCCCCTTGATATAGCTATCTAGACCAAAGATTTTAAACAACATGTCTGCCCCCTGATAGAGCTATACAGAGCAAAGATTCTAAACAACATGTCCGCCCTCTGATAGAGCTACACAGAAAGAGAGGGCTCAATAAAACTTCTATTTAAAATGTTTACACTTGCTCCTTCGATTAAACAGAACTTCATATTTTGCCGACAGTTGTCCTTTAAGATTGTGTCTTATGAAACAGTCAGCCAAGTCAATGAAATAATCTCTTAAATGTCTTAACGCTGACTTGAAAACCAGCCATTATTTAGAATGCCTGTAGGGCATCCAGGCAATGTGTTAAAACAAAAAGCCACAATTCTATCATAAGACAAAGTACCAAATTATGAAATATTGTGTACTAAAATCTTTTGGATCTATCTAAATTCAATTTGGAGATGCCAACCTGCAACAAATCTTCCATATTAAACATTGGGGCATGGTTTTCCCATTAAAAATGTTTTTGTTTTTTTTTACTTTTATTGGTTATGTATATATTATTGTAAACAACCAAATTCCATGTTGCCATATGTAACCCGACAGGCAGGGGAGGGCTGGCAGCCTTAGGCCTGGGGGGCAAATCCAGTCAAGTGGCCCATTGCACCACGAATCGCCTCCCCATCCATGGCCATCTTTTCCTTGTTTTATCACGAATATTGCCAGGATTTCCCCCCACAAAATGCCAGGATTATGCCCCTCAATATGCCAGGATTTTCCCCTCAATATGCCAAGATTATGCCCCCTCAAATATGCCAAGATTATGCCCCCTCAATATGCCAGGATTATGCCCCCTCAATATGCCAGGATTTTCCCCCACAATATGCCAGGATTATGCCCCCTCAATATACCAGGATTTTGCCCCCAATATGCCAGGATTATGCCCCTCAATATGGCAGGATTATGCCCCTCAATATACCAGGATTTTGCCCCCAATATGCCAGGATTATGCCCCTCAATATGGCAGGATTATGCCCCTCAATATGCCAGCATTTTCCCCTCAATTTGCCAGGACTTTCCCCTCAACATGCCAGGATTATGCCCCCTCAGTATGCCAGGATTTCACCCTCAATATGCCAGGATTATGCCCCACAATATGCCAGGATTTAGCCACCAAATCTGTCAGGATTTTGCTCCACAATACACCAGGATTTTGCCCCTCAATATGCCAGGATTTTGCCCCACAATATGCCAGGATTTTGCCACCATATTGAGTACTTACCTCCTTTCTGCTGCTCTGTCTCCCGGTGCTCTCATCTGCCCGTCTGTGGCTGTGAGGGAAGTGTTGTGCGCTCCCCTCCAACCAAGTGGGGGGGATTTTTTTGGCAGCTGCCCCAGGCCGGCCCTGTACTTCCTGGGGCGCCCAGCGTTAAAGATGGCACAGCGGCCATTTTTACCATGCATTAGGGTGGCCTGGGGGGCAATTGCCTCCCTGCCCCCCGGCCCAGCCCGCCCCTGCCGACAGGTCATCTTTACCAAAGTCTTATTACTCTCATTTGCACTTAGCTGTGTTTTTTTATATATATATATACTTTGACTAGGCATTTTATAGAACTGCCTGGGGGAAAACCTCTTCCTGGCCGGACATTTCATACATAGGCCACTGTGTCGTATTCCTTGATTCTACACCTAACTTGCGACTTGTGTCGATGTGTGTGTTTTACTGCAGTGATACATTAGGAATGGTTGTGCTTTACATGTAATGTAATTACTAAATAAAAAATCCCTTGTGGTTCACAAGAAAGTAATGGTTTATAATTACTATTAGTTTATATAGAAAGTGTTCATCCCTGCTTGAACAGACTAATTAATAGAGAAGGTTTTTGATCAAAGTTGAGTGATAAATTGTGAAGATCTGGCTACAAGGACTGTTTTTGTGTGTGTCTATATATAAATATGTATATATATATATATATATATATATATATATATATATATATATATATATATATATATATATATATATGTATATACATACACACACATTTTTAAAGACCAAACAGGAGAGGGATTCAGCTTTGTAAGTATTTTAGAAGTGATGTGCTGACAGGGATGGAGATGATACACAGAGAGAATGCTACATCTATGGAGCCTGTGCTTTACTAATTATCCAGATTCTCTGTGCAAGCATGCCAGAGGATAAGGAAAAGGTGCTTTTATACCTGCCTGTCACATCACCAATCTTAGCTGCAGACTGTCACTAAACTCCTCATGTCAAAAAAAAATCTTCTTTTTATTTCCCCCCCCCTCTAAAAATGGAGAGGTATTTTTAATGAAAGGTTTGTGACACAGAGATACGACCAGAGCGGGTGCAGACACATGGTTTTTTTTATTTTTTGTCAATTACAAACCTTTTATTACCAGCAGGATAAGCAAACCAATGGGTTAAAGTGACAGTCCTATGAAGAGTTTGATATAAAGCAGAGTGATAGAAGAATTTATATGTAAAATAAACTAAATGCTAAACCAATGGAATAAAAAATAAAATAAAAAAAAAGACTTTCTTTAAATTATATATTTAATGTATATCTTTATAGTTATCAGAATAGTGTGTAATATCCTTAAATTAGTTGATGTTTTTCATTTTTACGTTTGTTCAGATTTTTTTTAGTTTATTGAGTAAAATATTTCTAACAAACCAGCTCTACCTGTCATCATTGGGCACAATGAGCATATTGCATCATTTTCCCATTTTGCACAGTGGACTGGCCAGATTACCCAGTTGAGGAGATTATGGGTCTATCACCTGAACATTGGTTTTACAGTGAATGTACAGCATAAAAAAAAAAAAAAAAAATCTATATATTGTATTAGCAAAACTGCAAGCAAATTCCACAGGCACCACAGGTGATGTCATAAACAGGAGACTCCACAGATGCATTTAAAACATCATTTTCCTCCTAATTTAGGCATTTGCTTGCAATTTTGCTAATACAATGTATAGATAATTCTCAATCCTCTACATGTACAGTAACAACAATGTTTAGGTGATACTGTCCCTTTAAATTGGGCAGTGTCTGCCATGGACCCCCTTAATGGGACAGTGCCCCCCCCCTTGTTCTGTCTGTGGCTCAGGTCGGACAACACTGACTCAAAACCAGACAGTGAGTTCAGGGTTGAGAGGTCAAAGGAGAGAGTTCTGAGTTAAAGAACTGAGCACTAGCAGGGAGAGGTTTGCACTATATGAGTGGCACAGCTCACTAGGTTGAGTGGCTAGGTTCTTGGATTGTTCCATTATAATATTCCACACGTCAGCCACGCGGGTGGCTTGTCCGGCGAGAGTCTTTTAAACCGGTGAAGGGCTCTGGGCAGGATGACCACTGTCCCCCAGGTGTGTTGAGCCCCTGGCTTTGAGTGGCCATATGCAGAACCCTCATCAATCCAGGTCAGAAGGTGGATACAGGATGCAAGCAAGGCACATAATATATTACACAACAAAACAAAGTGTTAGCTCCACAACCCAAAAAACCCAGGGCTCTGTCTGAGGACCAGCTATGGCAGAGGATCAGGCTGAAATAATGTTGCAGTAGAAGAATATAGCAAAGGCTGGTTATAATAATGCTGATGATAATTAGGATACAGAACAGGTGTGTAGAAGGGGGGAGGGTCCTGTTGAGCCATGGCAAAGGTAAAGTACAGAATCTAGGAACACAAGCTCCTGGTGGCATAATGCGAAGACAGAGTGCCTAGTAATCACCAGGATCTGAGGTCACATTCCAAAGGACCTTAACCCTGCTGTAAGATACCCAATAGGGTCAGGAAGGATGCCCTGTATTTAAGCACTATAGTTCATGCAGAAAGAAGAGATAACTGGCATTATGACCAAGAGAACGGATTTGTTTATTACAGATATTTCACGTCATCAAGTTTTTGTTTGTTTTTTCTTCAATAAAACGACAAAATTCTCCATAGTTAGCAGACACATTGAGACCTTTCAGGTGTAAGATGCAGTGAGTCTCACACGTATTCCAGTTAATATAGGGACAGTTGGATATTCAGTTTGCAGAGTCTATGCTTGTAGAATTATAATCCTCCTGATCATTTGCTGACTAAAAGGTGAGCTGCATCTCACCATTCTAACTATACATGGTGCCTGGCCAGACCCACTAAGCCAACTCACCAGCAGTATCCTGGACAATGTATAGCTAACTCACCTCAACTCACCTTTTAGGGAATAGACCGCTCCAGAATAACATTTGGGATTCTAGAATATTAGGGGGGTGGGGGGGGGGGGGGGGGGTTCATGAAAGAGAAAACTGCAGGAAATTGAGAGGTGAATTTCAAGCTTAAGGCCATTGTAGCCAAATCGGAACATTTTTCTAACTCGGCTACTTTGACCTTAAGTTTAAAAATCCTTTCTGAATTCCCTGCACTTCCCTCTTTCATGAATTAAGCCCTATATGTCCCATTACATTCATAACTCTCTGGTGGGGGGCTATGGGATTTGCGTCTCCTCAGTAGCCGGAGGGCCGCAGTTGGATGCCTCAGATGTGGGATCTATTTGCTGAAACTGAACTGACAAGAGAACTGCAGAAATCAGGCCATAATAGCCGAGACGAGAAGACTGGCAAGGTGGAATGCTATTAATGCCTCCTTTTGCAGTTCACTTGTCAGTTCAATTTAGTGAACAGCCCACACTAGGGGCTTTGTTCATGAACGAGAGGACTGCAGGGAATTGAAAGGGGAAATTCAATCTCAAGGCAAAAGTAGCCGAGTTGGTAACATTATCCAGTTCAGTGGGTGGTATAATTCTTTCCAGCTTGGCTACTTGGGCTTTTATTTTTCTGTTCCCTTGTCAATTCCCCGCAACACCCTCTTTCATGAATAAAGTTAATATCCTGCCCTATTTAATCATTTCACTTGCTGACTGGGGCTTGAGCATACAAAGTGTGTATAGTGTGCAGCCCCTATATATTCACAGAACATGTTATACATATTGCTACACTGATCAGTGGCATTAAATAGAGGTATTGCATTCGAAATGCCTTGACTGCCATCATGTGGTGATAGCAGGTAGTGCGTATATTGTGTGGGAATAAGTCCTATAACACTTAGACCATTTAAATTAAAGAAAAACGTTGTTTAAAACTTAGCATTGATTGCAATTAAATAACTTTTAATAAATACATTATCATATCAAGGCACTGGTGCATGGATCGAACGTGTATTATCTTTTTAGGGTCACTTGGGGAATCACCCCCAGTGTTATTGATTTTTTTTTTACCAGGCATATTCATGGTGGGACTGACATCTGAACCATCACTTGGAAACTCGGAAATAAGCTGCACGATTTAAAGGACAACTGTAGCAATAATAAAAATCAATAAATAATTGAAAGAGCAGACATGTTTAATCGAAATGCTTAAAGGGACAGTCTAGTCCCCAAACTCACTTTGGTGCAAGATGAAGATCACTGCTTGTATAATGCACAGGCTTTTATCCCAGTGTGATTTGATGCAGGCATTCTGCATTAATCACATTTTTAATATTTGACTCAAGCCCTCCCCAGTGATTACTCTGCATGTTTACTGCAGGTGCAGCAGCACTGATTCTATAGACACTGAGGAAATAAAGTTTTGTTTTATTTAGTCACTTCCTGTGGTCTTCCAATTGAATACATTATGTGGGCCTTGCTTTTGTACACAGTAACATCTCTTATCAGTGCAACACATTGTCTGGCAACATCACTAGAGAGACAGGATATTCCATTCATTTGAATTAAATTATTCTCATTGGTTCCTGCAGCAAAAAAATAAAGAAAGAAAGAAATGACTTTTACTCAGCTAGTGTGGGCAGTCCTGGCTTCTTGCAAACTGCTGTAATTTCACAGTTTCATCTAGCTGTAAGTATTTTACATTTTAAGCAACGCAAAATGTAAGACAGTTAAACTGCTTCGAAAGCACAATAATGTGCATTGATATTTGGAAGATGCGTTTTGGGCCCTAGACAGTCCCTTTAAATGAAAGAATACTGATAAAGTACTTCCTTTAATTAAAAACAGCTGCAGCAGGGAGCAGGCATGTTATTTAGCATTTTGCATCACATATTCCGGTCGCGCGAGTTTAAACTGCAGTTAATGTGTTTATAGTATTAGTTATTGTAAATAAAATCAGTCATGCTTATTCTAAATTACTTTTAGATTACATAAGTAGATATAGATTGCTCCTAACGTTACTGATCAATTCCCAGTAATCTCCTACCCACAGCCACACCAGCGCCTTCCCCCAAATATTAACCCCGCCCCCCTCCTTTGGCCAACTAAAAATTTGGGAGGTATGTACCTGCCTAGCAGCTTCGTATGTACAGAGATGTGAGTAAAGCATATCAGTTTATACAACCAATATTATATGGATATAATCTCACAAGAAAATGGAGCTAATAATAATAATAAGCCAGGTATTAGTTATAACACTGCACAAAGCTCTATGCTTTTCATGAGTCTATTCTCGGGATAACTAATTAAAGGGTAATATGTCCCACGGAAGCCTCATTCCAATACTAATTTATTAAGATCTTTACTCATGATGGAGGGAATTGCTAGTCTTTTTCTAGGCTCTAGAGTACATTTACACCAAGTATCTTGTGAATAGCCTTTTAACATTACAATATGTTATTATTCAAAGTACAATTAAGGCTGCAGTAACAGACTAAGGACTTTATTCACGAGAGAGAGAGAGAAAGAATGACGGGGAATTGAAAAGGAAATGTCAAATGTAAGGGCAAAGTAGCTGATTCGGAAAAAATCTCCTATTCATCTGCATTGGGGAATGTTTCCAACCCGCCTACTTTAGCCTTAAGTTCAAAAAGACTGTAACACTGAGCCACAGCAATGTATTATAAGTAATATATCAGTACATATCACTCTAATTAGAAGTTACATGGTAATAAGTCTGATTTATTCATATTCTGATATAACAGCATTACCTAAGAGGAATCACAATTGATTTCAATATAGATTACATTGGGGATTATGTATAAAATGTCCTACACCATTATTTGTTGCTGTCTGCGTGTGTGCTGTGTCTATAAATCACCCCATTGCTGGATGTTTTTATAAACATATAGTTAATTGCCCCAGCTATTTTGCTGAATAAGCGTCTGGAGTTTACCCCTGCACCTTGTCTCCAGCGTGATACGCCACCCTCTCCCATCACATGGAGCTTACCCCTGCACCTTGTCTCCAGCGTGATACGCCACCCTCTCCCATCACATGGAGCTTACCCCTGCACCTTGTCTCCAGCCTGATCCGCCACCCTCTCCCATCACATGGAGCTTACCCCTGCACCTTGTCTCCAGCCTGATCCGCCACCCTCTCCCATCACATGGAGCTTACCCCTGCACCTTGTCTCCAGCGTGATACGCCACCCTCTCCCATCACATGGAGCTTACCCCTGCACCTTGTCTCCAGCCTGATCCGCCACCCTCTCCCATCACATGGAGCTTACCCCTGCACCTTGTCTCCAGCCTGATCCACCACCCTCTCCCATCACATGGAGCTTACCCCTGCACCTTGTCTCCAGCCTGATCCACCACCCTCTCCCATCACATGGAGCTTACCCCTGCACCTTGTCTCCAGCCTGATCCACCACCCTCTCCCATCACATGGAGCTTACCCCTGCACCTTGTCTCCAGCCTGATCCACCACCCTCTCCCATCACATGGAGCTTACCCCTGCACCTTGTCTCCAGCGTGATACGCCACCCTCTCCCATCACATGGAGCTTACCTCTGCACCTTGTCTCCAGCCTGATCCACCACCCTCTCCCATCACATGGAGCTTACCCCTGCACCTTGTCACCCAGGGCCGCTTTAACCAATGGGCAAACTGGGCACTTGCCCAGGGCCCACTGGTTAAGGGGGCCCCCCACTGGCCACGGGTGTCGCCCAGCGGGCGTGGCACGCGTAGTGTTGGCATCCACCTTGTGCCGCTCAACTGGTTAAGGGGGCCCCCCACTGGCCACGGGTGTCGCCCAGCGGGCGTGGCACGCGTAGTGTTGGCATCCACCTTGTGCCGCTCAACTTTTTTTTTCCTGGCAGCCGTATCCGCTGAATGCAGCTGCAGAAAAAAGTTTTTAAAAAATCATTGCGATCGGATATGACATCACGTCATATCTGGTGGCTGTGTTTCCCTCCTCGAGGGAAGATGACTGGGGACACAGAGTGGCCGAGAAGTGAGTACTGGGGAAGGGGGGGATGAGGGTGGAACATTATTGAGCAAATTGGCTGTGGCATATTAATGGCATAATAATACTGGCATATTATTGGGCAAATTGGCTGGGGCTTATTCATGGCTAAATAATACTGGCATATTATTGGGCAAATTGGCTGGGGCATGTTAATGGCAAAATAATACTGGCATATTATTGGGCAAATTGGCTGGGGCATATTAATGGCAAAATAACATTGGCATATTAATGGGCAAGCTGTGGCATATTTAATGGACAAACGATGGCATATTTTAATAGGCAAACTGACGGTTGCATATGTTAATGACAAAGTGACTGTGGCATGCTAATTGGTACTTGGCAGTGGCTTATTTTAATTGGCAAAGTGATTCTGTGGCATGTTCTGTGGGGCAAAATAACATGTACGATGGGGGAAAGTGACACTGTGGCTTGTTCTGCATGGGCAGTTCTGTGGGACAAAGTGACACTGTGGTATGTTCTTTGGGTCAAATTCACACTGTAACATGCCAAGTGCTATGGTTGCAATATAGGTGCATGTGGGTACTGTATGGTGCTCTGTTAAGTCCTTTAGGTGCAATGTGAGTGCAGAAAAAGGGAATAAAAACAAGAAATGCAATTTTTCAATAATATTTTCATTACATATACAAATAGTTGAATGTGATCTGAAAATAGTTTACCTCCACCTACGTTGCAGAACCAAGACATCCACCTGCAACGCAGGACATGCCACATCACCCACGTTGTACACCCAGGACATGCCCCATTACCCAAATTGCACACCCATTACATGCCCCATCACCCGCAGGATGTTCTCCATCACCCTCATTGCATACCCATTACATACCCCATTACCCACAATGCATACCAATTACATGGCTCATAACCCCAGGACATTCGCCATCACACACCAATTACATGGCTTATCACCCCAGGACATGCCCCATCACCCACAGTGCACACCCATTACATGCCCCATCACCCCAGGACATGCCAGGTCACCCACACTGCACACCAATTACATGGATCGTCACCTCAGGACATGCCCCATCACCCCCATTGCACACCCATTACATGCCCCATCACCCCAGGACATGCCAGGTCACCCACATTGCACACCCATTACATTCCCCATCACCCCAGGGCATGCCAGGTCACCCACATTGCACACCCATTACATGCCCCATCACCCCAGGGCATGCCAGGTCACCCACATTGCACACCCATTACATGCCCCATCACCCCAGGACATGCCAGGTCACCCACATTGCACACCTATTACATGCCCCATCACCCTAGGACATGCCCCATCACCCACAGTGCACACCCATTACATGCCCCATCACCCTAGGACATGCCCCATCACCCACAGTGCACACCCATTACATGCCCCATCACCCACATTGCACACCTATTACATGCCCCATCACCCCAGAACTTACTCTAGTGCCCCTTGATATGTCCCATTACCCACATTGCACACCCATTACATGCCCCATCACCTACAGTGCACACCCATTACATGCCCCATCACCCTAGGACATGCCCCATCACCCACAGTGCACACCCATTACATGCCCCATCACCCACATTGCACACCTATTACATGCCCCATCACCCCAGAACTTACTCCAGTACCCCTTGATATGTCCCATCACCCACACTGCACACCCAGGACATAACCCAGCCAGCAGGCACAGCTCCCTGGTGTCTAGTGTCAGGCACCATGGTGTCTGGCTTGCCCAGGTGCACAGACAACCAACCATGCTGCCCTAGACCCTTGCCTTGTCTGCCTCGTGCTATATACAGCACTGCTGACAAGCCAGAAGACCTGCTTTTCCCACATAAATCATACATTCACAATGCTACCACAGCAAGGGATTCTGGGTAAGCATATGCAAATCTGATCAACAATGATCACCATTTGCCTCTTACTCCATTATAAACATGGACCCCTTGGAGCATATGCATGCCGGACAAGAGAGCCCATAAACACAGCTCAGGACAGAGGAGCAGAAGCCAGATAACCTCTCCTGGACAGCTGCTTCATCCTTAATGGGACCATTCACTCAAAAATACATATAAATATCATCTAAAACGAATGCACATCCATGCAGAAAAATATCAGCCACAAGTTATACCATTAAGCATATCATACGTCACAAACCTTAAGAGAGAAGGACAATGGCACATGCATACAGGAATACCCCAACGTCTCGGCCTAGAAACCTTCAAAAGCGGGTCTGGCTTATTACAACCAGGTATTTAGCAAATGCTATTACAGCGGCCAGCTCATATACTTTATCATACCACTTTGCACAGTACAGTCTCGCTATGTCCCGCTGTCTCAGGACCACAATCCAACAGTTATGTTGGCATTCTCCAGTGTCCGAGATATCAGAGACTGCTTACTGGGCATTCACAGCACTGTGCGCATGTTACTGAAACTCTTACCAGCTCTCCAATACATAGAAACATAGAATGTGTCAGCAGATAAGAACCATTCGGTCCATCTAGTCTGCCCAATTTTTCTAAATACTTTTATTAGTCCCCAGTTCCCGGTCTTATAGCTAGGATAGCCTTGTGTCTATCCCACGCATGCTTAAACTCCTTCACTGTGCTTACCTCTACCACTTCTACTGGAAGACTATTCCATACATCCACTACCCTCTCAGTAAAGTAATACATTCATTAGTCCCTGGTCTTATCTTATATCTAGGATAGCCTTATACCTATCCCACACATGCTTAAAATCCTTGACTGTGTTTACCTCTACCACTTCTGCTGGAAGGCTATTCCATACATCCACTACCCTCTCAGTGAAGTAATACTTTCATTAGTCCCTGGCCTTATCTTATATCTAGGATAGCCTTATACCTATCCCACGCGTGCTTAAACTCCTTCACTGTATTAACCTCTACCACTTCTACTGGAAGACTATTCCATGCATCCACTACCCTCTCAGTAAAGTAATACTTTCATTAGTCCCTGGGCTTATCTTATATCTAGGATAGCCTTATACCTATCCCATGCATCCTTAAACTCCTTCACTGTATTAACCTCTACCACTTCTACTGGAAGACTATTCCATGCATCCACTACCCTCTCAGTAAAATAATACTTTCATTAGTCCTTGGCCTTATCTTATATCTAGGATAGCCTTATACCTATCTTATCCACTACCCTCTCAGTAAAGTAATACTTCCTGATATTACTTTTAAATCGTTGCCCCTCTAATTTTAGACTATGTCCTCTTGTCGTGGTAGTTTTTCTTCTTTTAAATATACTCTCTTCCTTAACTGTGTTGATTATGTATATAAATGTTTCTATCATATCCCCCCTGTTACGTCTTTCCTCCAAGCTATACATGTTAAAGTGTTAAAATACATCACAGAGATTCAGAAAGCTCTGTTATATTTCCTCTTTTAATGAATGCAGTAGTTTTCTGACTATTACACGTCTATAATAAAGTCAGTGCCATGAGGATTTAGAGAATACGGGTTCTGATGAATGATGGGTACAGTCATTGCCATTGCATTCTTTGCAGGGCCACATAATCTGAGAGAGTTTTTAGAATATTTCTCATCAATCAAACATGTCGGCAAAGAGTTGGGATGTTGAACGGCACATTATGGGCCAAAGTGTTTTTTTTTTTTTTTTTAAATGTAAAACTGATAAAACAAGAGTAGGGTTGGAATATAGTCCATCACGGTCTGTAAGTGTAAATAAAATAAGAATAAACTAGTTAGGATTTGGATTTGGATGATGTTCCGCTGGCAGATCATTGGCATCTGGTCTTGAGGGACTGCCAGATCTTTCCTCAATCTGTCTTGGAGCTGAGGGTCCGTTAAACCCAGCTGTGTCTCAAGACAGAACAAACAAATCACTAAAGGTTAGACGAGGGAGAGCAGATTTAAACATACATATCTGGAAGGCCTGATGGTTTATCCTTGTGTCACAGGAGTTGGGCACTGAACCTTACAAAGCAGGTTGGCTGCTGTATAGAGCTGACGTATTTTCTAGGGGTCTACAAACGTATAAGCCATATTTCCCATGTGTTGACTTATTCGATATTTCGAAACATTCCGTACTCGTTTTTATAAGCGTTATCGGTAGTCGTATTTGGGTCGTCCAGCTGCAGCCGGACACGGATAGTCCCACAAAATCACGAACACACGAAGGGTGTAGCCCCTGGGGTCCCACACAGTGTGGGTTTGATGGACATGGGTGAAAGATTTGCAAGTGTGTAAGAAATTTTTTTAAGAAGCATGAATGGGACTCTGCGAACCTAAACATTGCTTATATAATGTGTCACCGGCAGATAAGAGCCACTCGGCTCATCTAGTCTGCCCAAAACCAAAATCTGAATCCTTTCATTAGGCATTGACCTTGTCTTATATCTAGGATAGCCTTCTACCCAAGCATCCTTAAACGCCTTCACTGTATTAACCTCTACCACTTCTACTGAAAGACTATTCCATGCATCCACTACTCTCTCAGTAAAGTAATACTTTCATTAGTCCCTGGCTTTATCTTATATCTAGGATAGCCTTATACCTATCCCACGCATGCTTAAACTCCTTCACTGTATTAACCTCTACTACTTCTACTGAAAGACTATTCCATGCATCCACTACCCTCTCAGTAAAGTAATACTTTCATTAGTCCCTGGCTTTATCTTATATCTAGGATAGCCTTATACCTATCCCATGCATCCTTAAACTCCTTCACTGTATTAACCTCTACCACTTCTACTGAAAGACTATTCCATGCATCCACTACCCTCTCAGTAAAGTAATACTTTCATTAGTCCCTGGCCTTATCTTATATCAAGGATAGCCTTATACCTATCCCATGCATCCTTAAACTCCTTCACTGTATTAACCTCTACCACTTCTACTGAAAGACTATTCCATGCATCCACTACCCTCTCAGTAAAGTAATACTTTCATTAGTCCCTGGCCTTATCTTATATCAAGGATAGCCTTATACCTATCCCATGCATCCTTAAACTCCTTCACTGTATTAACCTCTACCACTTCTACTGGAAGACTATTCCATGCATCCACTACCCTCTCAGTAAAGTAATACTTTCATTAGTACCTGGCCGTATCTTATATCTAAGATAGCCTTATACCTATCCCACGCATGTTTAAACTCCTTCACTGTATTAACCTCTACCACTTCTACTGGAAGACTATTCCATACATCCACTACCCTCTCAGTAAAGTAATACTTTCATTAGTCCCTGGCCTTATCTTATATCTAAGATAGCCTTATACCTATCCCATGCATGCTTAAACTCCTTCACTGTATTAACCTCTACCACTTCCGCTGGAAGGCCATTCCATGCATCCACTACCCTCTCAGTAATGTAATACTTTCATTAGTCCCTGGCCTTCTCTCATATCTAGGATAGCCTTATACCTATCCCACGCATGTTTAAACTCCTTCACTGTATTACCCTCTACCACTTCTACTGGAAGACTATTCCATGCATCCACTACCCTCTCAGTAAAATAATACTTTCATTAGTCCCTGGCCTTATCTTAAATCTAGGATAGCCTTGTGCTTATCCCATGCATGCTTAAGCTCCTTCACTCCTCTAATGTAAGACTATGTCCTCTTGATATGTTAGTTTTTCTTCTTTTAAATATACTTTACTCCTTTACTGCGTAGGTCACATCTCATATTTTTAGATTTTCTACATTCACAGTATAAGCAGTGTTAAGGCGATACAGTCGCAGTATTTAGGTGATACAGTCACAGTATAAGCAGTATTTAGGTGATACAGTCACAGTGTAAGCAGTGTTAAGGTGATACAGTCACAGTGTAAGCAGTGTTAAGGTGATACAGTCACAGTGTAAGCAGTGTTAAGGTGATACAGTCACAGTATAAGCAGTGTTTAGGTGATACAGTCACAGTATAAGCAGTGTTTAGGTCATACAGTCGCAGTGTTTAGGTGATACAGTCACAGTATAAGCAGTGTTTAGGTGATACAGTCACAGTATAAGCAGTGTTTAGGTGATTCAGTCACAGTATAAGCAGTGTTTAGGTGATACAGTCACAGTATAAGCAGTGTTTAGGTGATTTAGTAACAGTATAAGCAGTGTTTTAGTGATACAGTCACAGTGTAAGCAGTGTTTAGGTGATACAGTCACAGTGTAAGCAGTGTTTAGGTCATACAGTCACAGTGTAAGCAGTGTTTAGGTGATACAGTCACAGTATAAGCAGTGTTTAGGTGATACAGTCACAGTATAAGCAGTGTTTAGGTGATACAGTCACAGTATAAGCAGTGTTTTAGTGATACAGTCACAGTATAAGCAGTGTTTAGGTGATCCAGTCACCGTATAAGCAGTGTTTAGGTGATCCAGTCACCGTATAAGCAGTGTTTAGGTGATACAGTCACAGTATAAGCAGTGTTTAGGTGATACAGTCACAGTATAAGCAGTGTTTTAGTGATACAGTCACAGTATAAGCAGTGTTTTAGTGATACAGTCACAGTATAAGCAGTGTTTAGGTGATACAGTCACAGTATAAGCAGTGTTTTAGTGATACAGTCACAGTATAAGCAGTGTTTTAGTGATACAGTCACAGTATAAGCAGTGTTTAGGTGATACAGTCACAGTATAAGCAGTGTTTTAGTGATACAGTCACAGTATAAGCAGTGTTTTAGTGATACAGTCACAGTATAAGCAGTGTTTAAGTTACTTATTCTGATTTTGCGGAGCACAAACTCTTGGATTACGCCCTGTTAAGTTACCTGCCAGTTAAATAGCCAGATGCCATGTTTCCCTGTGTAGTCACTGGTGCGTTAACAAACAGTCCGATGACTCAGATCTTACCAGCGAGTGAGCCGCGCATGCACTCGATCACTCAAATCACACTCTGTGTGATCTTGCGCGATTGCACAGTTCACGTAAATCATACTATGAGTGATCGCGCAATTTATTGAGTAGACCCCATAGAGTGAAAATAGCTATCGGCCCAAATTCATTGCCACATCTACACCAGCTCAAGCCGGGGCACTCATTGCCACATCTTCACCAGCTCAAGCCGGACATTCATTGCCACATCTTCACCAGCTCAAGCCGGACATTCATTGCCACATCTTCACCAGCTCAAGCCGGACATTCATTGCCACATCTTCACCAGCTCAAGCCGGGCACTCATTGCCACATCTTCACCAGCTCAAGCCGGACACTCATTGCCACATCTTCACCAGCTCAAGCCGGACACTCATTGCCACATCTTCACCAGCTCAAGCCGGACATTCATTGCCACATCTTCACCAGCTCAAGATGGACACTCATTGCCACATCTTCACCAGCTCAAGCTGGACACTCATTGCCACATCTTCACCAGCTCAAGCTGGACATTCATTGCCACATCTTCACCAGCTCAAGATGGACATTCATTGCCATATCTTCACCAGCTCAAGCCGGACACTCATTGCCACATCTTCACCAGCTCAAGATGGACATTCATTGCCACATCTTCACCAGCTCAAGATGGACATTCATTGCCACATCTTCACCAGCTCAAGCCAGACATTCATTGCCACATCTTCACCAGCTCAAGATGGACATTCATTGCCATATCTTCACCAGCTCAAGCCGGGCACTCATTGCCACATCTTCACCAGCTCAAGATGGACATTCATTGCCACATCTTCACCAGCTCAAGATGGACACTCATTGCCACATCTTCACCAGCTCAAGATGGACATTCATTGCCACATCTTCACCAGCTCAAGCCAGACACTCATTGCCACATCTTCACCAGCTCAAGCCAGACACTCATTGCCACATCTTCACCAGCTCAAGATGGACACTCATTGCCACATCTTCACCAGCTCAAGCCGGACATTCATTGCCACATCTTCACCAGCTCAAGCCAGACATTCATTGCCACATCTTCACCAGCTCAAGATGGACACTCATTGCCACATCTTCACCAGCTCAAGATGGACATTCATTGCCACATCTTCACCAGCTCAAGATGGACATTCATTGCCACATCTTCACCAGCTCAAGCCAGACACTCATTGCCACATCTTCACCAGCTCAAGATGGACACTCATTGCCACATCTTCACCAGCTCAAGATGGACATTCATTGCCACATCTTCACCAGCTCAAGATGGACATTCATTGCCACATCTTCACCAGCTCAAGCCAGACACTCATTGCCACATCTTCACCAGCTCAAGATGGACACTCATTGCCACATCTTCACCAGCTCAAGCCGGGCACTCATTGCCACATCTTCACCAGCTCAAGATGGACATTCATTGCCACATCTTCACCAGCTCAAGATGGACACTCATTGCCACATCTTCACCAGCTCAAGCTGGACATTCCTTTCCACATATCGACCTTCTTCTATCTCGACGGTCTTCAGCACATCTCAGCCATGGAAAAATGCTTTGAGTATTTTTCACGGTCGATATGTAGGCCGGTGTGGGGAACCGAGTATGATGGAGGAATGGCGTTCCACATGACCCCTCACCACCTCAGTCAAATTTTACTGAATAAACTACAGTGGTGTCAAGGGAGAGGAAAGTAGAAAGTATTACCCTGCCTCATATTAGTAATCATGAAATAAGGTTTAGACACTTTCTTCATACACAAATTTAATTTAATTTTTATTTTATTGCACTAATGAATTGTTTAAAAAGGTCAGAGAGCAGCATGCCCTGTGAGAACCAGTCATACAGTACAGTAACTGTCTATTTGTCGCACATTGCTGGCCAGAACAGTGTGCCTTGTCCGGGGAGATTATCATGTTCTTATGTTCTCTAACTGTAATGTACATTCGAGCACAACGGGACAGTGTCATCTTCCGCAAGGAGAGATCATGCCTACTGTAGAATGTTTTGCACATAATTACTGTATTTACTTTCAGTCGTTCACTTGATCTCAGTAGTGTGATTGGGCAGCGGAGACCAGTGGAATCTGGGGACATACGAATTAAAGATCTTGACATTATATGAGTCTTCCATTCTGCCACATGCTTGGACATTTTACAAGCTGCCATTCTATCTTTTGTACGGTGGGAGGGGGGGACAAACTGCTCGGTCCTTCCCGATAATGGTTTGGCCACATGATAATTGCCGACATTTGTAAGCCATATGCTTTTCTGTGTACTGAAGGTCAGTCTGTACTGTACCTCTACCAGATGATGTATCCTGATTACTATAAGTGACTATGCAAATACTAGGAGTATAATCATAGTATACATTTATAATGGGGATCAATAGTACACGTCGAGCAATAGCCCACCCCAGAGAACACTAACGATCTCATTAGAATTTCCAATTTTATTGGGTCGCTATTAAGAGAAAAAAATCCAAAGACTCCGTTTCTACTTACCTTTTAAAAAAAAAAAAAAAAAACATATGTCAATTTTATTAGCCATTTAGTAGCTATTTGTATAATTGTGGGGACTATTTAGGAGGTGGACAAAATAAAGGAAATTCTTAATAATATATTACGTCTATATATTACGTCTAGATCTGGAGGTGGCAGAGACCATGGAAGGCGTCTTGAATTTCTTAGCCGTGCTAAGTGCTAAGCCGTGCTAAAGTGAAGTGACAAATATAAAATAATAAATAATAATAAATAGAACAATGCAACAAATCACTAGCGAAAATCCCCAAATATCACAGCAAATCAATGGTAATAAATAAAGTCATGCGCATAAAATGATACTTATCAAGAGTACTGGGTCGGGATGGATGTATATTCACATCACATGAACAGAAAACAGAAAAAAAAAACACGTGTGAACCTGAAAAAATATTTTAAGTTTAAATGGGTGAAATAAGTCTAATGGAGTAAAATTCACGTTTGCCAGATACGAAAAGAACCGGCTCTGGTGGGAAGCACTTTGTGGGAATTAAATCCCTCTGGGCTGGGAAATCAATAGGAGCCAGAGAGCAGTGGCGTATAGGTGGAGAGAGAGGAGGAATATGGTGCAGCTTGTAGGTAACAAACACTTTATTGCCCCCCCCCCCCCCCCCCCAAACTTAAAAGGCTTACTTAAAAAAACATGGGCATATAAGATACACATAAAAAGTGGAACGTCAAAGGAAGACTTGTAATGCAGCGATGTAGCCAAAAACAAAGGTGTTCAGAAGACTTCTCAGCTCCTCCAAGCGATATTGAAGAAGAATGGTGACCCCCTTGCTTGTCCATAAACTCAATACAGTTCTTGGCCATTACACAACCATACCGAGCAACCATCAACCCTAATGTCCTCCACAAAATGGCCGTCCATATGGTCTCAGTAAGCCGACCGTGTTTAACAGGTTGTGTGGGTTGAAGGTATCTCTGGGCATCAAAGTCACAAAAACAGACTATGCTTGTCACCCTTATTAAATTGGATGTGTATCAACATAATAAAAATGAGAGGGTTCAGTTATATATTGAAAAATGCATAATGAAATTTTAACCGTCGCGTACAACAAAGGCCTTTGGCTTTCTACAAATGAAAAGACCTGTTGGTATGTTGTAAGCAGCGTGACGCGCCAGGCAGATTACTTTTTCCCATTGCTCAGAGAGAAGTCGACATCAAACATCTTTGTAAGTTGACATTGGAGAGAGGTTTCTCAATACCAGCTATAAAACCGAGGTTCCCTCTCTGCTAGTGTAGTGTAGTGTACTGCAGTCCCACTAGCTCTGCCGCCTTGTGAGGCTTCTGTTGATCCTCTCCAGGGTTTGGCTGGAGCTCAGAAAAAAAAAAGATAACAATATGTGTTCTTAAAATGCAAAAAAGTCTCCAAAATGATAACTATCCTTGCAATGTGTGCATACATATATTACACAGGAGTCTGTACAGAGCAGACATATAATAATACCAGGTGAATGATAACTATACTTGCAATGTGTGAATACATTTATTACATGGGAGTGTGTCCAGCGCAGACATATAATAATGCCAGGTGAATGATAACTATATTTGCAATGTGTGCATACATATATTACACAGGAGTCTGTACAGAGCAGACATATAATAATACCAGATGAATGATAACTATCCTTGCAATGTGTGCATATATATATATTACACAGGAGTCTGTACAGAGCAGACATATAATAATACCAGGTGAATGATAACTATCCTTGCAATGTGTGCATACATATATTACACAGGAGTCTGTACAGAGCAGACATATAATAATACCAGTTGAATGATAACTATACTTGCAATGTGTGCATACATATATAATACAGGAGTCTGTACAGAGCACACATATAATAATACCAGGTGAATGATAACTATCCTTGCAATGTGTAAATACATTTATTACACGGGAGTGTGTACAGCGCAGACCTATAATAATGCCAGGTGAATGATAACTATACTTGTAATGTGTGCATACATATATTATACAGGTGTTTGTACAGAGCACACATATAATAATACCAGGTGAATGATAACTATCCTTGCAATGTGTGCATACATATATTACACAGGAGTCTGTACAGAGCAGACATATAATAATACCAGGTGAATGATAACTATCAGTGTAATGTGTGCATACATATATTACACATGAGCCTGTACAGAGCACACATATAATAATACCAGGTGAATGATAACTATACTTGCAGTGTGTGCATACATATAGTACACAGGAGTCTGTACAGAGCAGACATATAATAATACCAGGTGAATGATAACTATACTTGCAGTGTGTGCATACATATAGTACACAGGAGTCTGTACAGAGCAGACATATAATAATACCAGGTGAATGATAACTATCCTTGCAATGTGTGGATACATATATTACACACAAGTCTGTACAGAGCAGACATATAATAATACCAGGTGAATGATAACTATACTTGCAGTGTGTGCATACATATAGTACACAGGAGTCTGTACAGAGCAGACATATAATAATACCAGGTGAATGATAACTATACTTGCAGTGTGTGCATACATATAGTACACAGGAGTCTGTACAGAGCAGACATCTGAACTTTTTTTTTCTACCATTTGTACAACTAGCATTTCCAGGTCTGTAGTTTGTTTTCTGCATATAACTTTTACCTGCTCCCCCTGCAGAATGTACAAAACCAGCAGAGGAAACTTGTATCTTTAGGGATCTCTGTAACCATAGTAATGCGTATATAGGACCCGTACACTGCTACCCTCCTCGCTTGCTTTCAGTTACGCTCTTAGGATGATAGGGCTGGATTTCAGGCAAGGAGTAGAGTATCTCTATCACTGTTCATGAAATCCATTATTTATCTAGAGGACGCTGCTCTCCAATGAAGCCATTTGACCTTGCAGCTTCTCGGGTTATTGGAAAAGAAGCCGTCTTTGTCCGTAGTTACGTTTGCCCCGATACGAGTTCCCAGTGCAGACTCGGATATTTACTGGAGGGGACAGCTCCAGAACTTTTTAATAGCTCAGGGATGCAAATCTGTGTAATCAAGAGATTAAATATATTTGAGCTGCCAAGACAAATCACCACTGACATTTGTTATGGAAAAGGGCCAGATCAGCAGATCTTGCTGAACAACCTTGTGTAAATATAGTAGACGAGCTTCGTGCCAGGCAGAAAGGCACCAGCCAGACTGCTGAGAGATTAACCCATCGCGGCGGACGCGGGGGGGGAGTCGAGCGTGGTCGTTACCATGTGTATAATGGATGGGGGGGGGGGCGATGGGGGGGGGCTTTCTGACACTCAATCAGTTAATTTAATCTCTCAGAGCTGTAGTTCCATTCTTTGCAATAACCCAAAAACCTGGACTGCCAGGAGCACACAGACTGTGCTGATTATAATGCATCCTCAAATCTCCCCTCCAAATACAGAGCCCAAATCTCCGCTCCTTGTTCATATTCAGCCTCATTATCTTGTTAAATTTGTCTTTGAAAGACGTGGTCTGTCTCCTTCTGGCTCCTTTTTCTTCTTTCTTTCACTCTAGATGGTGCAAGCTGTCTCGCTTTGTCCGGATCTTTCTCCTTTTCCCATTGTCTTTTGCTCCCTTTCCTTGAATTTTTTTTTTATTTCTATTCTTGGGTTACATCTGTGGCTGTTTTTCCCCCCAATCTCTCTCTCTGTGTCTCTCTCTCTGTGTCTCTCTCTCTGTGTCTGTGTCTGTCTCTCTCTCTCTCTCTCTCTCTCTCTCTCTCTCTCTCTCTCTCTCTCTGTCTCTCTCTCTGTGTCTGTGTCTGTCTCTCTCTCTCTCTCTCTCTCTCTCTCTCTCTTCCCTCTCTCTCTCTCTCTCCCTCTCTCTCTCTCTCTCTCTCTCTCTCTCTCTCTCTCTCTCTCTCTCTCCCTCTCTCTCTCTCTCTCTCTCTCCCTCTCTCTCTCTCTCTCTCTCTCTCTCTCTCTCTCTCTCTCTCTCTCTCCCTCTCTCTCTCTCTCTCTCTCTCTCTCTCTCTCTCTCTCTCTCTCTCTCTCTCTCTCTCTCTCTCTCTCTCTCTCTCTCTCTCTCCCTCTCTCTCTCTCTCTCTCTGTCTTAATTGCATATTATTGTATAAGGAAGGGTGCGATTTAAATTTAGCTGTATACATGGAATCAGGGGGTGGAGGGGGGGGGGGGAATAGTAGCCCATGGTGCAACTTCAGTAGCCACCCATTATTAGGGTTCAAAAAATACCTTGGTACTGCCTCCATAGACTAAACATTGGCCTGATGCCAATGTTTTACCGGCCTGCCGGTAAAATACCGGCCAGGTGGCAACCCTACCCATTATAGACAGGCAAGACAAATAGACAGACATACAGATAGAGTAGTGATTGGTTCCCAATGCATTTTTACCCACTTTGAGTCAGGCTAGAGAGCAGCCAACAAATGCAATTGCCCCAATTGCCACCACCCTACATCGAATACTGGGCTATCAAATAATATTCAACTTATATCTCTTGTTTGTTACTGCTGCATATTGTGTATTGACCCCACCATATCAGCAGGACTTCCATAGTATGGGATATTTATTGGTTTGGGACCTGTGTCCAAGGTACAATGAGCAGTCCGCTCTTCCTAAAATAATTGCAGGTTCCTTCTTGAAGTTCCAGTTCGCAGTGGGTAAAATGGAGAGGAGCCAGGCAGGCTAGAATTAAGGGAAACCAGGGGATTTCTTAAAGTAATTCTGCTTTCTGTAAGAATCCGCTCTTTTCATTGTGTTATCATTATTAAAACTGCCCCTGTTGCCCCTTACAAAGGCCGTCCAATTAGAAATGAACATCTTGCTCAAGAGATGTCATCCAATAACGGATTGAGTTAAATTATAATGTATCAGAATTATTTGTTATTACAGGTGAGATAATAATAAAACATATAGTGGGTTTCCCACTCCAGCGAAGCGTTGGCCAGGAGACACCACTCCTATCACACTCTGCCAGCCATGGTTGAGTGTGAGTAAAAACGTCTCATGACAGTAGCTGACAGAACATCACCTAGACTTCTTGACACTGTAAAGTTATTGTACCACAGTGAGCTACACAGTCTTACTACAAAATGATTATCCATTTGCCTATTCTCACACCTCATCACATAATCATTTACGATCTGATCAACCCACCCACTAACTAACATATTGTCCCACCCCTTAAAGGGACTGTCTAGTGCTCAAAATGCATCTTCCAAATATTAATGCATGTTAATGTGATTTCAAAGCACTTTAAAATGCATGTATTACATTTTGTATTGCTTAAAATATATAGTACTTACAGCTAGATGAAACTGTGAAATTACAGCAGGTTGCAAGAAGCCAGTCTGCCCACAGGACTGCCCACATCAGCTAAGTAAAAGTCAATTCCTTTTTTTTTTTTTTTTTTGCTGCAGGAACCAATGAGAATAATTTCATTCAAATAAATGGAATATCCTGTATCTCTAGTGATGTCATCATACAATGTGTTGCACTGTTAAGAGATCCTACTGTGCAAGGTCACTCAGAGTCCACATAATGTATTCAATTGGAAGAGCACAGGAGAGGTATCCTCAATTTCTAAATAATCAGTGCTGCCGAACCTATAGTAGGCATGCAGAGTAATTACTGGGGAAGCTTGAGTCAAATATAAAAATGTGATTTATGCAGATTGCCTGCATCAGATCACAGTGGGGAAAAAGCCTGTGCACTATACAAGCAGTAATCTTCATCTTGCACCAAAGTGAGTTTGGGGACTAGACTGTCCCTTTAAATATAATATTTTGGAAGATTGGGGTGGGACCTTGCACTTGTACACAGTAGGATATCTTAACAGTGCAAAAAAAAAAGAAAAAGGAATTGACTTTTACTCAGCTAGTGAGGTCAGCCCTGGCTTCTTGCAACCTGTAATTTCACAAGTGGCAACTGACATTTAATGTGGACAAGTGCAAGATTATGCACCTTGGGCGTAAAAACCAAAAAGCAGAATATAGAATATTTGGTACAGTCCTAACCTCAACATCTGAGGAAATGGATTTAGGAGTAATAATTTCAGAGGACTTAAAGGTAGGTAGGCAATGCAATAGACCAGCAGGAAATGCTAGCAGAATGCTTGGTTGCATAGGGAGAGGTATTAGCAGTAGAAAGAGGGAAGTGCTCATGCCATTGTACAGAGCACTGGTGAGACCTCACTTGGAGTATTGTACGCAGTACTGGAGACTGAATCTCCAGAAGGATATTGATATTTTGGAGAGAGTAACAGGGGGGATATGATAGAAACATTTAACTACATAAAGGTAATCAACACAGTAAAGGAAGAGAGTATATTTAAAAGAAGAAAAACTACCACAACTAGAGGGGCAACGATTTAAAATTAATATCAGGAAGTATTACTCTACTGAGAGGGTAGTGGATGTATGGAATAGCCTTCCAGCGGAAGTGGTAGAGGTAAACACAGTCAAGGATTTTGAGAATGCATGGGATAGGCACTAGGCTATCCTAGCTATAAGATAGGGATCTGGGGACTAATAAAAGTATTTAGAAAATTGGGCAGACTAGATGGGCCGCATGGTTCTTATCTGCTGACACATTCTATGTTTCTATGAGACAGACCATCTTGCAACATATAATACTTAAGTAGAAAGTAAGTCCTTACTAGAGGTGAGAGATGGTCCCATCTCCCCCAAGCGTTGATTAAGAAAATAATTAATTAAAACTAAAAAGACTAAACATTGTAAGCTTGCGAGCAGGGTTCTCTACCTCACGTACCAGCATGTTCTAGTTTGCCTACTTAGTATGTAGTTCCCTTCTATGCGCTGTCTCTAGCGCTGTGTAAATTGTTGGCGCTATATAAATAGATGTTAATGTAATGTAATATTAGCTTGTCTCGGAGTCGACTTATCCAACAGGTAATGTTTTGCCCAGGGCCGACCATCAAATTCGGTCCATTCCCCCCCATTAGAAAAGGTAACGTCGGTTTCGGTTTTCGTGTCTTCTTGGGATCTCCATGTTCCGAATCTCTGCTCGTCTACCAACTCTATTTTACCTGACCCCGGCTCTCCTGACTGTTCTCTCGGATTTAACCCTTCACATCTCGTATTACCTGCAAGACTATTGTCAGGTAGGGTGGTTCCTGATTCCCTGGTTATTATCATCCTGCTGTTTCTCCTGAAGTGAAAGCTCTGCTATAGTCTGTGATATATTTTATCTGCAGTCAATGTCTGAAGTGTAAGCTCTGCTGCATACTGGATCTCGTGTTCATCTGCTCTCTGCTTCTATGAAGTGTAAGCTCTGCTGCATACTGGACCTTGGTGTTCATCTGCTCTCTTTTTCTAGGAAGTGTAAGCTCTGCTGCATACTGGATCTCAGTTTTCATCTGCTCTCTGCTTCTATGAAGTGTAAGCTCTGCTGCATACTGGACCTTGGTGTTCATCTGCTCTCTTTTTCTAGGAAGTGTAAGCTCTGCTGCATACTGGATCTCAGTTTTCATCTGCTCTCTGCTTCTATGAAGTGTAAGCTCTGCTGCATACTGGATCTCAGTATTCATCTGCTCTCTGCTTCTAGAAAGTGTAAGCTCTGCTGCATACTGGATCTCAGTGGTTCATCTGCTCTCTGCTTCTAGGAAGTGTAAGCTCTGCTGCATACTGGATCTCATGTTCATCTGCTCTCCGCTTCTATGAAGTGTAAGCTCTGCTGCATACTGGATCTCAGTATTCATCTGCTCTCTGCTTCTATGAAGTGTAAGCTCTGCTGCATACTGGAACTCAGTGTTCATCTGCTCTCTTCTTCTATGAAGTGTAAGCTCTGCTGCATACTGGATCTCAGTGTTCATCTGCTCTCTTCTTCTATGAAGTGTAAGCTCTGCTGCATACTGGATCTCAGTGTTCATCTGCTCTCTGCTTCTAGGAAGTGTAAGCTCTGCTGCATACTGGATCTCAGTATCCATCAGCTTTCTGTGTCTGTGAAGTGCTAGCTCTCTGATATGTCTGCCGCAATCTTCTAGGATTAATAAGATGCTATCCGATCTATAGCTCCTATCTGCTGCCATCTTTTGAAGAGTGCAAGTTCTGCTGCTTACTGCAAATCAGTGTTAGCTTACTATCGTTTTCTATTGAGTGCTAGCTCTGCTACAATCTGTATCTGTGTACCAACCTTCAGCTACCTTTTGTGAACAGTGAACTCTGCCATATCACCTGCCACTCTAAGGCAATTGCTGAAATGGTTGTACATGGTGCATTCATCTAGAGACTATTATTCTGTGTACTGATTGTTCCTGACTCTAAGGTGCATCTAAGTGAATATATTTTTTGTAAACATGTCGCACCATTGCCTTAAACCAACCTGATTTTTGCATCTCAATAATTAATTGACTTAAATAAACATCATGTGCGTAATTATTCATAATTAGTAAAGCATGTCCTGTAAGACTGTAGTTGAGCATTAGAAGGGGATATGAGCAGTAGGTATTTATTGTGCAATGGCATGGATTGTCCAGCAAGTGGCGATATAATACCATAAACGCAAAGCAATTTTCCAGGAGCGACTCAATGGACTTTATTCCATTACGGATCCGGTAGCAAGCAAAAAGTCACATTCTCCTCTGCTCGCTTGCATTCTCTTTCCGTTCGCTCCCTTCAGATTCATGCTGTTCCAATCAGAAATGAAAGAGGATGGATGGAGGTGATGCACATGTGATGGTGACAGTATAATACTGGAGAGGGGTGTGAAGCCAACCTAGTCACATACAAACATCTGCTGGAGATGCCTTTCTGAAATTTGGGACAATATACCACATATGGTGGAGCTGTGCTTTATTAATACCACTAAAGGAATACGCAAATAAGCTCCTAAAAAAATGCTTCCATTTAAACAAGAGGTATGACCCCAGACTTTCTTACTGAATAGAAATCTCCCTCCCCTGACACAAACCCAAAAAGGCTTGATGATCCACAAACAAATGGATATTAAGATATGTATAGTTAGAAATTGGAAACAAATCCATTTAGAGTTTCAATACAGGATGGAGCAGGGCTTTTTTTGGATCAAAAAGGCTTTGGGAAATATAGAGAAATTTGTTCAGCCTGGACACAGCATTTGTGGTCCTTTTTAAGCACTTTTTGGGAAGCAGTCTCACAAAATCGTTGTTCCTCTCAGCACTCTTTCCTGGAGTCCTTTATAATCGTTTGCTATTCTACAATGTCTAGTAAGTTGAAAAGACATCGGGAACATCTACGACAGAATAAAAGAAAAAGCAGTGCACTGCGCTCTCAGAAAGTGCCACAAACTATACAGATAGTTGCATATAACTGAGCACCAGGTGCTCTGAATGAAGCTCACACCCAACCCACAAGTTGGTTGGGGAAGGGGGAAACGTAATTGTCACAAAGTATACAACATAACAGAGTTATTTATATATATCTTGGTTGCAAGCTCCAAGTTAATATTAACCATGTAAAAAGACAAGAAAAATAACAACAAGATATAGTGTAATATCACTTATCATGTGGCAAGTTAAATCTGCTCAGAAATCCAAATTGTGTCATTTAGCATCACAAGGAACTAGCTGAACAAATCCCAATCGAATCAAGGCCTAGGTGCATTTAATGAAGAATCTGAGCAAATTCGTCTATTGAAAGTTGTAGCGTAATACTAAGCCAGCCACATCGTGTTAAAACCAACTCGTAACGTATTAAGGTTTTATTATACTGTGGCCAGGTTTCTCTGTATATCTGACTGTCTGCGAGACTGAATACAATGAAAGCAATGTTACACAAAACCACTGAATTACAGGTGCAAATGTAACCAAAATATGAATATCCAAAATGAAAAGGTCAAAGTAATAAACACAATTCTCCCTCACCCACGCAGCAGAATATCCCCGCCAGTGGAAAGAATGATATCAGATGGAGAGTTTTATAGTGTTAGCCCTGTGTGGAGCAAAACAGCCCAAGTCAATGGGCATTCATTGCTGGGAAAGAACATTGCAATACGTCCAGGTATCTTATTTGATCGAAATAGCCGGACATGTTGTTTAGAATCTTTGCTCTGTATAGCTCTATCAGGGGGCAGACATGTTGTTTAGAATCTTTGCTCTGTATAGCTCTATCAGGAGGCGGACATGTTGTTTAGAATCTTTGCTCTGTACAGCTCCATAAGAGGAGGACATGTTGTTTAGAATCTTTGCTCTGTATAGCTCTATTAGGGGGCGGACATATTGTTTAGAATATTTTCTCTGTATAGCTCTATCAGGGGACAGACATGTTGTTTAGAATCTTTGCTCTGTATAGCTCTATCAGGGGCGGACATGTTTTTTACAATCTTTGCTCTGTATAGCTCTATTAGGGGGCGGACATGTTGTTTAGAATCTTTGCTCTGTATAGCTCTATCAGGGGCAGACATGTTGTTTAGAATCTTTGCTCTGTATAGCTCTATCAGTGGAGGACATGTTGTTTAAAATCTTTGCTCTGTATAGCTCTATCAGGGGCGGACATGTTGTTTAGAATCTTTGCTCTCTATAGCTCTATCGGGGCAGACATGTTGTTTAGAATCTTTGCTCTGTATAGCTCTATCAGGGGGCGGACATGTTGTTTAGAATCTTTGCTCTGTATCGCTCCATCAGGGGGCGATCATGTTGTTTAGAATCTTTGCTCTGTATAGCTCTATCAGGGGGCGGACATGTTGTTTAGAATCTTTGCTCTGTATAGCTGTATCAGGGGGCAGACTTGTTGTTTAGAATCTTTGCTCTGTATAGCTCCATAAGGGGGCAAACATGTTGTTTAGAATCTTGACTCTGTATAGCTCTATCAGGGGGCGGACATGTTGTTTAGAATCTTTGCTCTGTGTAGCTCTATCAGGGGGCGGACATGTTGTTTAGAATCTTTGCTCTGTATAGCTCTATCAGGGGGCAGACATGTTGTTTAGAATCTTTGCTCTGTATAGCTCTATCAGTAGGCGGACATGTTGTTTAGAATCTTTGCTCTGTACAGCTCCATAAGGGGAGGACATGTTGTTTAGAATCTTTGCTCTGTATAGCTCTATTAGGGGGCGGACATATTGTTTAGAATATTTGCTCTGTATAGCTCTATTAGGGGCGGACATGTTTTTTAGAATCTTTGCTCTGTATAGCTCTATTAGGGGCGGACATGTTTTTTAGAATCTTTGCTCTGTATAGCTCTATTAGGGGGCGGACATGTTGTTTAGAATCTTTGCTCTGTATAGCTCTATCAGGGGCAGACATGTTGTTTAGAATCTTTGCTCTGTATAGCTCTATCAGTGGAGGACATGTTGTTTAAAATCTTTGCTCTGTATAGCTGTATCAGGGGCAGACATCTTGTTTAGAATCTTTGCTCTCTATAGCTCTATCGGGGCAGACATGTTGTTTAGAATCTTTGCTCTGTATAGCTCTATCAGGGGGCGGACATGTTGTTTAGAATCTTTGCTCTGTATCGCTCCATCAGGGGGCGATCATGTTGTTTAGAATCTTTGCTCTGTATAGCTCTATCAGGGGCGGACATGTTGTTTAGAATCTTTGCTCTGTATAGCTGTATCAGGGGGCAGACTTGTTGTTTAGAATCTTTGCTCTGTATAGCTCCATAAGGGGGCAAACATGTTGTTTAGAATCTTGACTCTGTATAGCTCTATCAGGGGACAGACATGTTGTTTAGAATCTTTGCTCTGTATAGCTCTATCAGGGGAGGACATGTTGTTTTGAATCTTTGCTATGTATAGCTCTATCAGGGGCGGACATGTTGTTTAGAATCTTTGCTCTGTATAGCTCTATCAGGGGGCAGAGATGTTGTTTAGAATCTTTGCTCTGTATAGCTCTATCAGGGGTGGGCATGTTGTTTAGAAGCTTTGCTCTGTATAGCTCTATCAGGGGCAGACATGATGTTTAGCATCTTTGCTCTGTATAGCTCTATCAGTGGAGGACATGTTGTTTAAAATCTTTGCTCTGTATAGCTGTATCAGGGGCGGACATGTTGTTTAGAATCTTTGCTCTCTATAGCTCTATCGGGGCAGACATGTTGTTTAGAATCTTTGCTCTGTATAGCTCTATCAGGGGGCGGACATGTTGTTTAGAATCTTTGCTCTGTATCGCTCCATCAAGGGGCGATGATGTTGTTTAGAATCTTTCCTTTGTATAGCTCTATCAGGGGCAGACATGATGTTTAGCATCTTTGCTCTGTATAGCTCTATCAGTGGAGGACATGTTGTTTAAAATCTTTGCTCTGTATAGCTGTATCAGGGGCGGACATGTTGTTTAGAATCTTTGCTCTATATAGCTTTATCGGGGCAGACATGTTGTTTAGAATCTTTGCTCTGTATAGCTCTATCAGGGGGCGGAAATGTTGTTTAGAATCTTTGCTCTGTATAGCTCTATCAGGGGGTGGATATGTTGTTTAGAATCTTTGCTCTGTATAGCTCTATCAGTGGGAAGACATGTTGTTTAGAATCTTTGCTCTGTATAGCTCTATCAATCAGGGGAGGACATGTTGTTTAGAACGTTGGATCTGTGTTTTGTTATTTTTTGTATATTGCGAGGATAATATACCTTAATAACTTTGTGACAGTGATTCAGAAACCTGGCACCTCTGTGATAATCCTGAAAAATGTGTCTTTGAAAAATAAGCATTGGAGGTGGAGACGGTGTTATTGTGCATTAGAATTTGTCAGAGGGCAGTGCTAGGCATTTAAGGACCACTGTGATAAAATCACTGGGTAAGCCCCCCTCTACCAGTCTCTTCTTGTTGCAATTTTTTTGAAATGAGGCAAAAATGGAACTTAAGTGATTTTGGGTAATAATGAGACTGTGGGAAGTGATTTGGAGGAATAATGAGACTGTGGGAAGTGATGTGGAGTAATAATGACCCTGTGGGAAGTGATTTGTAGGAATAATGACACTGTCGTAAGTGATGTGGAGGAATAATGACACTGTGGGAAGTGATCTGGAGGAATAATGACACGTGGGAAATGATTTGGAGGAATAATGACACTGTGGGAAATGATTTGGAGGAATAATGACACTGTGGCAAATGATTTGGAGGAAAAATGACACTGTGGTAAGTGTCTGGAGGAATAATGACACTGTGGGGAGGGATTTGGGGGAATAATGGCACTGTGGGAAGTGATTTGGGGAATAATGACACTGGGAAGTGATTTGGGGAATGATGACACTGTGGGAAGTGATTTGGGGAATGATGACACTGTGCGAAGTGATTTGGGGGAATACTGACATTGTGGTAAAGGACTTGGGGGAATAATGGCACTGGTAAGTGATATAGGGGAATAATGACACTGTAGTAAGTGATTTGGGGAATAATGTTACCATTTTCAGGTGATCCATTTAATATGGATAATCCTTGTGTGTACACCTTAATTTACAGGCCTGCACATGGCAGTACTACTTTTACTAGCTATCATGTTTATACTCAGGGACTTTTTCTTGCCTATGAGTTTGGCATATGCTGGTAGTGCTCAGATCACTTTCCACTGTACCCAGATGACTTATATAGAGAGATATGAAGGTAGTGACGTATGATAACCACATCAATGCCCAAGAAGAACACAAATACACTTTGACTGACCATCATCATTATAAGGGGATGACACTTGGGGTTACTATTGTATAGTCAGACAGTAGCAACCATACAAATTATTTATTGCAAAATACTGCTCAGATTTAGGTACCCATTCATTTCAATGTGGACAGAAACTTCTGAGGGGACTTGCCACTGATCTTGGAAGAGGTTCCACAGATTCAGACTTCCCATTCATCTTGGAAGAGGTTTCACAGATTCAGACTTCCCATTGAACTTGGTAGATGTTCCACAGATTTGGACTTCTCATTGAACTTGGTAGATGTTCCACAGATTTGGACTTCTCATTGAACTTGGTAGATGTTCCACAGATTTGGACTTCTCATTGAACTTGGTAGATGTTCCACAGATTTGGACTTCTCATTGAACTTGGTAGATGTTCCACAGATTTGCAATTCCCACTGAACTTGGTAGATGTTCCACAGATTCGGACTTTCCATTCAACTTCATAGGTCATGATTGGTGCAGATGGATAATCCATCTGAATTACACCTGGAATAACATTAGTGAATACCAGAGTTTAACTCTGACAAATATCTCTAGAGTGGTGTTGTCAAACTTTTTAATGCATCACCTGCTGTAGTATCACCTGCTACAGGCAGAATGTACCACACCTGCTACAGGCAGAATGTACCTCACACACAACAGGTAGAATGTACCACACCTGCTACAGGCAGAATGTACCTCACTAGCTACAGGCAGACTGTACCTCACTAGCTACAGGCAGACTGTACCTCACTAGCTACAGGCAGACTGTACCTCACTAGCTACAGGCAGACTGTACCTCACTAGCTACAGGCAGACTGTACCTCACTAGCTACAGGCAGACTGTACCTCACTAGCTACAGGCAGAATGTACCTCACTAGCTACAGGCAGAATGGGGGCTGTACGAGAACCAGCAGGACACCAGTTTGAAGACTATGACTTACATGATGAATGACCCTTTGGTGCTTTTCGTAAAATGCTCAGGTTAAGATGGACATTGAGATGCTGCAACGTCAATCCTTCACATCGTTAATCTCGGGTATCAATCTCGTCTTGTTTCCTTCCTGGCAGTGAATTGGGATTTTGTGATATGACAGTACATTATAGCACATTCACTAACAATGAAGGGCCCTTCCCGCCAGGTATCACGGTTTATGGCTGGGACACCTTTCTCTTAAGCGGTAAGGTTTGTAACGAGTGGAAAAAGAACAGAAGTGGAGGACCACTAAGATATTCTTGCAAAGATTCCCTCCGTCCCTTTAAGGACCATCTATAAAGGTGAGTTCCTCTCGGTTCCCCGCGCCACTCTCTGGTTGGGATATAGATTTTTGGCAGGCAGACTTGAATGAGTAACCAATCAATAAAACCACACCCTGCTGTCAGTGGCTCAATTTTTTGGATAAACAGAGCTAGTTCGGTCCCCGTTGCTACTCCAGCAACTAGGTAAATATCCATACTGGCAGCCGCTTGAGGCAGTAAATATTACTCAGATGTGGTCATGTGCAACTCCTTCGTGGTTTGATGAAGAGGCTCCTGTGAGTGGTAAGAACTGGCAGCCAACCACCGCTAGAGCTCTACTTGGTCTTGTCCTCACTTCCTGTCCAGAGGATGTGGGAGATACCAATGCAAATTATAACGCTGCATTTGGAAAGACCCACCCCTCCTCCAACAAAGTGCGTGTTGCCATAGCACGAGAATGCTACACATACATGTTACATTATTTGATCCCGCTACACAGTAGTTTACTCACGGGTAATGAATGGAATCTATTATTGTCTTGTTTTTTTTTTTCAAGTCTCTTCACATGTACCAAGGACAACATGAACATGTGACGTTTGCCACACACAGTGCCACGTCCGTCTCAAACATTACTTTTATATATACACTCGAGGAAACAGCACATCCGGGGGGAAAAAAGACTGGTTTAAAGGGACCCTGTCACCTAAAGAGAATTTTAAAAATGCTGAAAAATTATCTATTCATTGTGTTAGCAGAATTGCAACAAATGAATAAAATAAGAGCAATATATATTTTAAATATCTCTGTGGTGTCTCCTGTTTATGACATCATGATAAATAAATTAACACATTTTCAATAAGAAATGTGCAATTTGCATATCAAGTCACAGGTGATGTCATAATCAGGAGACACCACAGAGCAAAGATTTTAAACAACATGTCCGCCCCCTGATAGAGCTATACAGAGCAAAGATTCTAAACAACATGTCTGCCCCCTAATAGAGCTATACAGAGCAAATATTCTAAACAACATGTCTGCCCCCTGACAGAGCTATACAGAGCAAAGATTCTAAACAACATGTCCGCCCCCTGATAGAGCTATACAGAGCAAAGATTCTAAACAACATGTCCGCCTCCTGATAGAGCTATACAGAGCAAAAGATTCTAAACAACATGTCTGCCCCCTGATAGAGCTATACAGAGCAAAGATTCTAAACAACATATCCGCCCCCTGATAGAGCTATACAGAGCAAAGATTCTAAACAACATGTCCGCCCCCTGATAGAGCTATACAGAGCAAAGATTCTAAACAACATGTCCGCCTCCTGATAGAGCTATACAGAGCAAAAGATTCTAAACAACATGTCTGCCCCCTGATAGAGCTATACAGAGCAAAGATTCTAAACAACATGTCTGCCCCCTGATAGAGCTATACAGAGCAAAGATTCTAAACAACATGTCTGCCCCCTGACAGAGCTATACAGAGCAAAGATTCTAAACATCATGTCTGCCACCTGATAGAACTATACAGAGCAAAGATTCTAAACAACATGTCTACCCCTGATAGAGCTATACAGAGCAAAGATTCTAAACAACATGTCTGCCCCCTGATAGAGCTATACAGAGCAAAGATTCTAAATAACATGTCTGCCCCCTGATAGAGCTATACAGAGCAAAGATTCTAAACAACATGTCTGCCCCCTGATAGAGCTATACAGAGCAAAGATTCTAAATAACATGTCCGCCCCCTGACAGAGCTATACAGAGCAAAGATTCTAAACAACATGTCTGCCCCCTGATAGAGCTATACAGAGCAAAGATTCTAAACAACATGTCTCCCCCCTGATAGAGCTATACAGAGCAAAGATTATAAACAACATGTCCGCCCCCTGATAGAGCTATACAGAGCAAAGATTCTAAACAACATGTCTGCCCCCTGATAGAGCTATACAGAGCAAAGATTCTAAACAACATGTCCACCCCTGATAGAGCTATACAGAGCAAAGATTCTAAACAACATGTCCGCCCAATAGAACTACACTGTGTAAAGATTCTAAACAACATGTCCACCCCCTGATAGAACTATACAGAGCAAAGATTCTAAACAACATGTCCGCCCCCTGATTGAACTATACAGAGCAAAGATTCTAAACAACATGTCCGCCCCTGATAGAACTATACTGAGTAAAGAGGGATCAATAAGCTAATTTATTTTAAAATGTGTGCACGTGATACAATCTTTCAATTTGACATGTCACATTTTTGCTGACACTTGTCCCTACAGTGCTACAATAGTACACTCCATTTTCCTAGCTTTGTATATTTGTTCTCTGGCATTATATATGTATTTTTTTTTTTTAACTGTAACCCCACGCTGAAACAGGGGAGCCCCCACCCCTTAAAAGTACAACGGCCTAGCAAGGAGAATTCCAGTCTTCTCCATGTGAATATCAATAGAGACCATTCTTCCTTTAGATTCCGAACAGCTCGGATTCCGGCAAATAAAGGATAGAACTATACAAACAGAGCAAGCAACAAGGAGAAGGGAACAGGGGGAGAGAAGGGGGGTGAGGAGAAGTCGCTTCCTATCTGCCAGCGTTCATCTGAGGTTCCAGAAACAAAAAGTGAAGAAGGGGGGCCGGGGGTTGGATTTTTGGGAAGTGGTTGTTAGGTCAGAAGCTGGCACTTCCACACTGAGACAGCACTTCTAAGGCTAAAGGATAGCACACTGCTTAAACAAAGGTCTTATTGAGTAGACCGTCTGGAGCTGGGAGAGGAGGCAGTTTTAGGCCTGCTCGAGGATGGGTGAGGCAGCAAAGCAGTAGGAGTTGTGTGTGACACATATTCACTGACCCCAGCTATTCTGCAGATGGGCCCCACATTTCAGTATGAATGAACCAGCACACAGGGAAACCATTACATCTCCAACAGAGCATTTAACCCCCGCATGGAATGAAGATCTGGAGCGATCACTGTCTGGACTTAAAACTGAGAAATGTTATAAGCAGAGAGGGAATTTTTAAAAATATTCCAGTGCCTAGACTGCTACTATCTAAAAAGCTTTTCAGATCCATAGTCCACTCTAAGCAAATAATAATAAAAAGAAATAACTTTATTTATTAGTTATACCCTAAGCTGTCCTTCTCACTTACTTTTTATGAATTGCTACTGTCTTCTTGCTATTAAACTGTATAGAACTGATATTAACTCCTCCTACTTCTCATTCCATGCACACAGCTGTATGATCAGCTACCTGAATAGATCTGACATTAACCCCTCCTACTTCTCATTCCATGCATACAGCTGTATGATCAGCTACCTGAATAGATCTGACCTTAACTCCTCCTACTTTTCATTCCACGCATACAGCTGTATGATCGGCTACCTGAATAGATCTTATATTAACTCCTCCTGCTTCTCATTCCATGCATACAGCTAAATGATCAGCTACCTGAATAGATCTGACCTTAACTCCTCCTACTTTTCATTCCACGCATACAGCTGTATGATCGGCTACCTGAATAGATCTTATATTAACTCCTCCTACTTCTCATTCCATGCATACAGCTGTATGATCAGCTACCTGAATAGATCTGACCCTAACTCCTCCTACTTCTCATTCCATGCATACAGCTGTATGATCAGCTACCTGAATAGATCTGACATTAACTCCTCCTACTTCTCATTCCACGCATACAGCTGTATGATCAGCTACCTGAATAGATCTGACCCTAACTCCTCCTACTTCTCATTCCATGCATACAGCTGTATGATCAGCTACCTGAATAGATCTGACATTAACTCCTCCTACTTCTCATTCCATGCATACAGCTGTATGATCGGCTACCTGAATAGATCTAACATTAACTCCTCCTACTTCTCATTCCATGCATACAGCTGTATGATCGGCTACCTGAATAGATCTGACATTAACTCCTCCTACTTCTCATTCCATGCATACAGCTGTATGATCAGCTACCTGAATAGATCTGACATTAACTCCTCCTACTTCTCATTCCATGCATACAGCTGTATGATCGGCTACCTGAATAGATCTTATATTAACTCTTCCTACTTCTCATTCCACGCATACAGCTGTATGATCAGCTACCTGAATAGATCTTATATTAACTCCTCCTACTTCTCATTCCACACATACAGCTGTATGATCAGCTACCTGAATAGATCTTATATTAACTCCTCCTACTTCTCATTCCACGCATACAGCTGTATGATCAGCTACCTGAATAGATCTTATATTAACTCCTCCTACTTCTCATTCCATGCATACAGTTGTATGATCAGCTACCTGAATAGATCTGACATTAACTCCTCCTACTTCTCATTCCACGCATACAGCTGTATGATCAGTTACCTGAATAGATCTGACTAACTCCTCCTACTTCTCATTCCACGCATACAGCTGTATGATCAGCTACCTGAATAGATCTAACCTTAACTCCTCCTACTTCTCATTCCATGCATACAGCTGTATGATCAGCTACCTGAATAGATCTAACCTTAACTCCTCCTACTTCTCATTCCATGCATACAGCTGTATGATCAGCTACCTGAATAGATCTAACCTTAACTCTTCCTACTTCTCATTCCATGCATACAGCTGTATGATCAGCTACCTGAATAGATCTAACCTTAACTCCTCCTACTTCTCATTCCATGCATACAGCTGTATGATCAGCTACCTGAATAGATCTAACCTTAACTCTTCCTACTTCTCATTCCATGCATACAGCTGTATGATCAGCTACCTGAATAGACCTGACATTAACTCCTCCTGCTTCTCATTCCACGCATACAGCTGTATGGTTAGCTACCTGAATAGATCTGACAGTAACTTCTCCCACTGGCCAGACATTGTTATTTATTTTGTGGAGACACATATACCTTATAAATGCTGGCTTGCAGAATGTAAAATTCATTTGTGTTCAGAGGAAAATCCATCAATTAATCATGGTGGTTTCTGTAGGATCGTATTTATTAATTAACTGGTTCCATCTAAAACACTTGCATTCTACATACTGCAGGGGAGCATTTAAAAGTGATATATTTCTTGCAAAAAATAAAATCAGATCTGACTACCCTTGCTGTACACATGATGGAGAAAGTCTACAGATATATGCTCTGTATACTCCTGTGTAATATATGTATGCACACACTGCAAGTACAGTTATCATTCACCTGGTATTATTATATGTCTGCTCTGTACAGGCTCCTGTGTAATATATGTATGCACACACTGCAAGTACAGTTATCATTCACCTGGTATTATTATATGTCTGCTCTGTACAGGCTCCTGTGTAATATATGTATGCACACATTGCAAGTATAGTTATCATTCACCTGGTATTATTATATGTCTGCTCTGTACAGACTCCTGTGTAATATATGTATGTACACATTGCAAGGATAGTTATCATTCACCTGGTATTATTATATGTCTGCTCTGTACAGGCTCCTGTGTAATATATGTATGCACACATTACAAGTATAGTTATCATTCACCTGGTATTATTATATGTCTGCTCTGTACAGACTCCTGTGTAATATATGTATGCACACATTACAAGTATAGTTATCATTCACCTGGTATTATTATATGTCTGCTCTGTACAGACTCCTGTGTAATATATGTATGTACACATTGCAAGGATAGTTATCATTCACCTGGTATTATTATATGTCTGCTCTGTACAGGCTCCTGTGTAATATATGTATGCACACATTACAAGTATAGTTATCATTCACCTGGTATTATTATATGTCTGCTCTGTACAGACTCCTGTGTAATATATGTATGCACACATTACAAGTATAGTTATCATTCACCTGGTATTATTCTATGTGTGCTCTGTACAGGTTCCCGTGTAATATATGTATGCACACATTGCAAATATAGTTATCATTCCCCTGGTATTATTATATGTCTGCTCTGTACAGACTCCTGTGTAATATATGTATGCACACACTGCAAGTATAGATATCATTCACCTGGTATTATTGTATGTGTGCTCTGTACAGGCTCCTGTGTAATATATGTATGCACACACTGCAAGTACAGTTATCATTCACCTAGTATTATTATATGTCTGCTCTGTACAGACTCCTGTGTAATATATGTATGCACACACTGCAAGTACAGTTATCATTCACCTAGTATTATTATATGTCTGCTCTGCACAGACTCCTGTGTAACATATGTGTGCACACATTGCAAGTATTATTATCATTCACCATTATTATATGTCTGCTCTGTACAGACTCCTGTGTAATATATGTATGCACACACTGCAAGGATAGTTATCATTCACCCGGTATTATTATATGTCTGCTCTGTACAGACTCCTGTGTAATATATGTATACACACATTGCAAGGATAGTTATCATTCACCCGGTATTATTATATGTCTGCTCTGTATACTCCTGTGTAATATATGTATGCACACACTGCAAGTACAGTTATCATTCCCCTAGTATTATTATATGTCTGCTCTGCACAGACTCCTGTGTAACATATGTGTGCACACATTGCAAGTATTATTATCATTCACCATTATTATATGTGTGGTCTGTACAGGCTCCTGTGTAATATATGTATGCACACATTGCAAGTATAGTTATCATTCACCTGGTATTATTATATGTGTGGTCTGTACAGGCTCCTGTGTAATATATGTATGCACACATTGCAAGTATAGTTATCATTCACCTGGTATTATTATATGTCTGCTCTGTACAGACTCCTGTGTAATATATGTAGCACACACTGCAAGTATAGTTATCATTCACCTGGTATTATTATATGTCTGCTCTGTACAGACTCCTGTGTAATATATGTATGCACACATTGCAAGTATAGTTATCATTCGCCTGGTATTATTATATGTGTGCTCTGTACAGACTCCTGTGTAATATATGTCTACACACATTGCAAGGACAGTTATCATTCACCTGGTATTATTATATGTCTGGTCTGTACAGACTCCTGTGTAATATATGTATGCACACATTGCAAGGACAGTTATCATTCACCTGGTATTATTATATGTGTGCTCTGTACAGACTCCTGTGTAATATATGTATACACACACTGCAAGTATAGTTATCATTCACCTGGTATTATTATATGTGTGCTCTGTACAGACTCCTGTGTAATATATGTATGCACACATTACAAGTATAGTTATCATTCACCTGGTATTATTATATGTGTGCTCTGTACAGGCTCCTGTGTAATTTATGTATGCACACATTGCAAGTATAGTTATCATTCACCTGGTATTATTATATGTGTGCTCTGTACTAGACATGTGCATTCGTTTTCGGACGAATGCATTTTCGGACGAAAATAGCATTTTCGTCCATTCGTCCGAAAAACGAATAACGAAAATTTTAACTAACAAAATCCGAATGAACGAATGGTTAATAAACGAAAATCATTCGTTCATTCGTCCATTCGTCCATTCGTGCTATTGGCATTCTAAACCGAAATAGAGTCGGTTTACAATACCAATAGCATTGTACTACACATTCCATAAACCGACATGAATGACTTTCGGTTTATGGAATGCATGTAATGCTATTAGCTTCCTATAAACCGAAATTGAGTTCCCATTCATACGAATAGGTCAATTGACCTATTCGTATGAATGGGGACTCTTTCGGTTTATAGACAACCAATAGCAGCATGTATTCTATAAGCCGAAAGTCTTTAAAACAAACGACGTTCGGTTTATAGAATACATGTAATGCTATTGCTGTTCTATAAGCCGAAAGACATTCGGCTTATAGAACAGCAATAGCATTACATGCATTCTATAAACCGAACGTCGTTCGTTTTAAAGACTTTCGGCTTATAGAATACTATTGGCATTCTATAAACCTAACTAGAGTCCCTCCTCATTCATAAGAATTTCTTATGAATGGGGACTCGACTCTAGTTCGGTTTATAGAAAGCCAATAGTATTCTATAAGCCGAAAGTCTTTAAAACGAACGACGTTCGGTTTATAGAATACATGTAATGCTATTGCTAAACTATAAACCGAACGACTTTCGGTTTATAGAATAGCCATAGGATTACATGTCATGTAGTACATAAGCCGAAAGTCTATAAACCGAAAGTCGTTCGGTTTATAGGCTGTCGGCATTTAACTATACAGAGACAGAGTCTCCATTCATAAAATTATGAATGGAGACTTTGTCTCCGTGTAGTAAAATGCCGAAAGTCTATAAACCGAACGATCGGTTTATAGACTTTCGGCTTATGTAATACATGTAATCCTATGGCTATTCTATAAACCGAAAGTTCGGTTTATAGAATAGCAATAGGAATACATGTATTCCATAAGCCGACAGCCTATAAACCGAACGTTCGGTTTATAAGCTGTGGGCATTTTACTACACGGAGACAAAGTCTCCATTCATAATTTTATGAATGGAGACTCTGTCTCTGTATAGTTAAATGCCGGCTTTTAACTATACGGAGACAAAGTCTCCATTTATAATTTTATGAATGGAGACTCTGTCTCCGTATAGTTAAATGCCGACAGCCTATAAACCGAACGTTCGGTTTATAGGCTGTGGGCATTTAACTATACGGAGACAAAGTCTCCATTCATAATTTTATGAATGGAGACTCTGTCTCCGTATAGTTAAATGCTATTGTATTCTATAAACCGACTCTATTTCGGCTTATAGAATGCAATAGTACTACGAATGGACGAATGAACGAATGATTTTCCTTTATTAACCATTCGTTCATCCGGCTTTAGTTAGCTTAGCATTTTCGTTCTTCGTTTTTCGGGCGAATGGACGAAAATGCAATTTTCGGACGAAAATGCATTCGTCCGAAAACGAATGCACATGTCTAGTATATATTCACATGTAAATTGCTTTTTAAATAAAAAATTATGATATAAAAAAATCTTGTTTTTATTTCCTTTTATGTGACAATGCTGCCTCTCTCTTTCCCTTGCCCCCAGATTTGTCGCTCTCCCCCCCTTAGTGTTGTCTCTCTCTCACCCTCCCTTTGGCTCCCCCCTCGCTCCCCTTGTGTCTGTCTCTTCCCCCCTTCCCTCCCCTTGTTTCTCTCTGCCCCCCCCCCCCTTGTTATTCTGTCCCCCCCTCACCTGTTTCTTGCTCCCTGGTGGCTAGTGGGGGCAGCCGGGGGATGTATGCACTATACATAATAGACGGAAGTGTCGGGCAGCATGGAGGTTGTCTGCACGATTCGTGCAGACATCCCCCAGCTGCCCGATTCTCCCTGGTGGCTAGCGAGGGAGCGGAGGATGTCTGCGCGATGAGCGAGACCTCTCCTGCTGCCGCCCGGCATGACCGCCGGGACTTCTATGATGAAGCTGGGTACTTCCGGCTTCCTCATAAAAGTCCTGGCTGTCGTTCCGGGCGGCAGCAGGGGAGGTCTCGCTCATCGCGCAGACATCCTCCGCTCCCTCGCTAGCCACCAGGGAGAATCGGGCAGCTGGGGGATGTCTGCACGAATCGTGCAGACAACCTCCATGCTGCCCGACACTTCCGTCTATTATGTATAGTGCATACATCCCCCGGCTGCCCCCAATAGCCACCAGGGAGCAAGAAACAGGTGAGGGGGGGACAGAATAACAAGGGGGGGGGGGCAGAGAGAAACAAGGGGAGGGAAGGGGGGAAGAGACAGACACAAGGGGAGCGAGGGGGGAGCCAAAGGGAGGGTGAGAGAGAGACAACACTAAGGGGGGGAGAGCGACAAATCTGGGGGCAAGGGAAAGAGAGAGGCAGCTTTGTCACATAAAAGGAAATAAAAATAAGATTTTATTTATATCATAATTTTTTATTAAAAAAGCAATTTACATGTGAATATATACTAGACATGTGCATTCGTTTTCGGACGAATGCATTTTCGTCCGAAAATTGCATTTTCGTCCATTCGCCCGAAAAACGAAGAACGAAAATGCTAAGCTAACTAAAGCCGAATGAACGAATGGTTAATAAAGGAAAATCATTCGTTCATTCGTCCATTCGTAGTACTATTGCATTCTATAAGCCGAAATAGAGTCGGTTTATAGAATACAATAGCATTTAACTATACGGAGACAGAGTCTCCATTCATAAATTTATGAATGGAGACAAACGTATAGTTAAAAGCCGACAGCCTATAAACCGAACGTTCGGTTTATAGGCTGTGGGCATTTAACTATACGGAGACAGAGTCTCCATTCATAAAATTATAAATGGAGACTTTGTCTCCGTATAGTTAAAAGCCGGTGTTCTGACAAATTTCTGGAGCAAATTCTCCTGCGCAATCGCAGGAGAATTTGCTCACTGCGCATGCGCATAAAGTTACAGCTGATAACTCAGCTGTAACTTTGTGACCACCGTGCATGAGACAGCTGCGCAACCCACCTCCCGCCCCCTCACACCCGCCGCACACCCCTTCTTACCAGATCATCGACCACAGCGATACACAGCGCATGCGCACGCCTATCCAGCCGTTTGGGAATGCGCGCGTCCGTTGTTGTGTTCTTAAGGTGGTAAGTAACACGGGGCGTCGGGACATAAGGGGGCAAGCATCCTGGTGAGGGCTGCCTCATCTTGATGGGATTTGTGATCCTCCTGCTGTATTATTGATGCAGCAGGAGGATCACAAATCCCATCAAGATGAGGCAGCCCTCACCAGGATGCTTGCCCCCTTATGTCCCGACGCCCCATGTTACTTACCACCTTAAGAACACAACAACGGACGCGCACATTCCCAAACGGCTGGATAGGCGTGCGCATGCGCTGTGTATCGCTGTGGTCGATGATCTGGTAAGAAGGGGTGTGCAGGGGGTGTGAGGGGGCGGGAGGTGGGTTGCGCAGCTGGCGCATGCGCGGTGGTCACAAAGTTACAGCTGAGTTATCAGCTGTAACTTTATGCGCATGCGCAGTGAGCAAATTCTCCTGCGATTGCGCAGGAGAATTTGCTCCAGAAATTTGTCAGAACACCGGCATTTAACTATACGGAGACAGAGTCTCCATTCATAAAATTATAAATGGAGACTTTGTCTCCGTATAGTTAAAAGCCGGCATTTAACTATACGGAGACAGAGTCTCCATTCATAAAATTATGAATGGAGACTTTGTCTCCGTGTAGTAAAATGCCCACAGCCTATAAACCGAACGTTCGGTTTATAGGCTGTCGGCTTATGGAATACATGTATTCCTATTGCTATTCTATAAACCGAACGTTCGGTTTATAGAATAGCCATAGGATTACATGTATTATATAAGCCGAAAGTCTATAAACGGATCGTTCGGTTTATAGGCTTTCGGCATTTTACTACACGGAGACAAAGTCTCCATTCATAATTTTATGAATGGAGACTCTGTCTCTGTATAGTTAAATGCCGACAGCCTATAAACCGAACGACTTTCGGTTTATAGACTTTCGGCTTATGCAATACATGTAATCCTATGGCTATTCTATAAACCGAAAGTCGTTCGGTTTATAGAATAGCAATAGGAATACATGTATTCCATAAGCCGACAGCCTATAAACCGAACGTTCGGTTTATAGGCTGTCGGCATTTTACTACACGGAAACAGAGTCTCCATTCATAAAATTATGAATGGAGACTTTGTCTCCGTGTAGTAAAATGCCCACAGCCTATAAACCGAACGTTCGGTTTATAGGCTGTCGGCTTATGGAATACATGTATTCCTATTGCTATTCTATAAACCGAACGACTTTCGGTTTATAGAATAGCAATAGGAATACATGTATTCCATAAGCCGACAGCCTATAAACCGAACGTTCGGTTTATAGGCTGTCGGCATTTTACTACACGGAGACAGAGTCTCCATTCATAAAATTATGAATGGAGACTTTGTCTCCGTGTAGTAAAATGCCCACAGCCTATAAACCGAACGTTCGGTTTATAGGCTGTCGGCATTTTACTACACGGAGACAAAGTCTCCATTCATAATTTTATGAATGGAGACTCTGTCTCCGTGTAGTAAAATGCCGACAGCCTATAAACCGAACGTTCGGTTTATAGGCTGTCGGCTTATGGAATACATGTATTCCTATTGCTATTCTATAAACCGAACGACTTTCGGTTTATAGAATAGCAATAGGAATACATGTATTCCATAAGCCGACAGCCTATAAACCGAACGTTCGGTTTATAGGCTGTCGGCATTTTACTACACGGAGACAAAGTCTCCATTCATAAATTTATGAATGGAGACTCTGTCTCTTATTAGTTAAATGCCGACAGCCTATAAACCGAACGACTTTCGGTTTATAGACTTTCGGCTTATGTAATACATGTAAACCTATGGCTATTCTATAAACCGAAAGTCGTTCGGTTTATAGAATAGCAATAGGATTACATGTATTCCATAAGCCGAAAGTCTATAAACCGAAAGTCGTTCGGTTTATAGACTTTCGGCTTATAGAATACAATTAATACTATTGCCTTTCTATGAACCGAACGAGAGCCCCATTCATAAGAATTTCTTATGAATGGGGCTCTCGTTCGGTTTATAGAAAGCCAATAGTATTACATTGTATTCTATAAAACGAACGAAAAAAATTAACGAAACGAAAATAATTAACGAATTTCGTCTGAAACGAATGCACTAATGAACGAAATTCGTTTTAGACGAAATAAATAACATTTTCGTCCGAATGGACGAAAACGAAACGAAAATTTTAGTTTTGCACATGTCTACTCTGTACAGACTCCTGTGTAATATATGTATGCACACATTACAAGTATAGTTATCATTCACCTGGTATTATTATATGTGTGCTCTGTACAGGCTTCTGTGTAATTTATGTATGCACACATTGCAAGTATAGTTATCATTCACCTGGTATTATTATATGTCTGCTCTGTACAAACTCCTGTGTAATATATGTATGCACACATTGCAAGTATAGTTATCATTCACCTGGTATTATTATATGTCTGCTCTGTACAAACTCCTGTGTAATATATGTATGCACACATTACAAGTAAAGTTTTTATTTTGGAGACTTTGCTTTTTGTTTGTTTAAAATATTGCTTTCTTCCTCCCAGACTCTAGCCAGATGTTGAGAGCTGAGTGGGAGGATCAGTAGAAGCTGCAAAATTGAGGATTGTGAGTAAATGAAACACATCTAGTAAACAGATATTCAAGTTGTAATAAATCTATACATGTTTATCATTTTTTACAGATAAGGAAGCGGTGGGTCACTTTCAAGTTGCAGGGGTACTTTACAGATGTATCATTTCATACATACTAATATGCTCTTAGATTTGTTTTTCTCCTGGTGTAACTTTGAGATTGAATGTTTCGTTTCTGGAAACGAATCCTTCTCATAGGATCTGATGCCTGCATTACTCTATCCAGCACAGCAGTGAAATGGTTTTCTCCGGAGACTGCCCAGACCTTTATAATTAGGGATGTTATTTAATGACTTTCTATTCCATGCCTGAGCCATTTCTTCTTGCTTTAAACCACTGATCTTGAAGGGTTGTTGATGAAACACGGGCCTGTTGTAAAGGCTGGAAATGGATAATTAAGCAAGAGGCACAGGCCCAGCTATGGCAAAAGAGCAGGCTCCAGTATTACATGATAGGGGCCATTACCTTTACATATAGAATATTGTGCTTAAAGTTTCTCCGTCAACCTAAACATTACTTATACGATCAATGAAGAGAATGAATAATGCCAAGTAGTGATCTACGCACTGTGTTAGCTAAATGAAGCAAATGTATGAAATATAAGTTGTAAATGTGTCTGTGGTGTCGCCTGCTTATGACATCACCTTGTGGCGTGATATGCAAACTGCACCTTTTCCATTATTTCATTCGCGTATCAAGCCACAGCTTATGTCAGCAGGCGACACCACAGACATATTTACATCTTATATTTCTTATATTGTACATTTGCTGCTATTTCGTTAAGAGAAAGATATGTTTTCAATGTACCTGTGGTGTTGCGTGACCTCTCGGCTTCCGTCAGAGATCTCCCGACGGAAGGGGTGCGCGAACTGTGCGAGCACAACGCAGGGGGCACGAGTAAAAAAAAATGTCCGATACCCTGCATTATCACTACACACGGGGAGCTTGAGCAGCACTGACTGAGCTCATATGAAGCTAATGCTGCCCGCGGCTCCTCCACGCTTCAAGTAAGAATGGGAGGGGGAGAGAGAACAGAGAAGGGGGAGGGAGAACAGGGGGGGGGGGGACAGAAGAGTGGGATGGTGAAGAAAGGAGGGGAATAATGGAAAAGGAAAATGGTAGGTGGGGGAGAGAACAGAGGAGGAGGGGGAGAGAACACAGATGGGGGGAAGGGGGTGAGAACACAGATGGGGGGAGGAGGGGGTGAGAACAGAGGAGGAGGGGGAGAGAACACAGATGAGGGGAGGAGGGGGTGAGAACAGAGGAGGAGGGGGAGAGAACAGAGATGGGGAGGAGGGGGAGATAACAGAGGAGGAGGGGTGAGAAAAGAGGAGGGGGAGAGATCAGAGATGGGGGAGGAGGGGGAGATAACAGAGGAGGAGGGGGTGAGAAAAGAGGAGGAGGGGTGAGAACAGAGATGGGGGAAATAAAAGAGGAGGAAGGGGTGATAACAGAAGATAACAGAAGAGGCGGGAGAGAACAGAGATGGGGGGAGGGAGAAACAGAGATGGGGTAGGAGGGGGAGAGAACAGAAATGGGGGATGGGGGAGAGGTCTGATTATAAGATGGAGCTGGAATGTAAGACGAGCCCCTTAATTATGCCACACACAAGCGCCCCATAGCTCCGCGAGGTGATAATTGTACAATTCTAAAACAATACATATCTATACACACAGACATCTCTGTCTCTCTTTATAACTAGTTGCATTTTTTTCCGTATTTGAACTTTTTGCTATTATACTGAACTATTTTCATATGTAATAAAAATGTTATTGAAAAATTAACTTTACCCACAGCACTTGCCATGCACCTATATTGCACCCACAGCACTTGGCTTGCACTCATATTGCACCTACACGATTTGGCATGCCACAGTGTCACTTTGCCCAACAGAACTACCCCTGTAGAACAAGCCAGTGTTACTTTCCCCATAGATCATATTATTTTGCACCTACAAACCATGCCACAGCAACACTTTGCCAATTAAAATAATCCAGTTATAAAAATCACATAAATTGATACAAATACATACTATCCTCTGTTTCTTTGGAAACCAATAAATACATGTAGTAGTGTTTAAAGACCAAGTATGTACATTCATTCCCAATCAACATCCATTCATATACACATCCTAGGAAGAGGGGTGTGCATCCACGCCGCGGCCTACTTCCAGGTCCCATGGAGACTCGCTTGTAACCCTACATTAGCTGTTCAGGGTACCCTATATTTAGGATCCATGGAGACCATATTTTATTATGTAATTTTCTCTGTCCATTTAATCTGTAAAACCCAGATTCCATCTCTCTTTGATATTCTATTTGATTAACTACTGCTGTCCAGGGAACGGGGTCGGGGCTCTTCCAAAGTCTTGCCATTCCAATCTTAACTGCAATGAATATGTTTATCAAAAGTTTTTTTCTGTTCCAGCTTACAAGCCTCTAGGTTCCTATCGAATAAAAACATCTGCGGGGGTATGTCGACAATAGATGGAAATATATTCCTTATCTTTTCTTTCATTTTCATTTTTAGTAAGATCAATTGTCTGCAATCCCACCAGATATGCAGAAAATGCCAGTATTATTTTGCCATTTAATATATGCCAGAATTTTGCAATTTAATATATGCCAGTATTTAGCCTTTAAGTATATGCCAGTATTTAGCCATTTATTATATGCCAGTATTTAGCCATTTATTATATGCCAGTATTTTGCCATTTGATATTCCAGTATTTTATAATTTATTATATGCCAGTATTTTGCCATTTAATATATGCCAGTATTTTGCCATTTAATATATGCCATCATTTTGCCACATTAATGAACACATTTACAAGATAAGCACAGAAAATCTAAATTAATTAGAGATCGGGGGGAACAATGAGTAAGTTAAACAGCCCCTTAAAGGAAGAAAAATCTGTAATGTCAATTAAATTGCATTATGTTTATTTCATTTGTATTTCAAATTACAGTCTCAGTCACCGCATGCCGATGTGTAATTGTACATACATGTTTGTTTTATTATCTGTGCACATTACGCTTTTGTTGTTCCTCATTTCTGTTCCCCAAATTAAACTAGTTTGTGGCCCAAAATAAGTGACAATGCAGATTACCATATAAAGGGAGTTCCCGCAAGATTATATATACTGTAATGGCGTTTTTTTTGTACTCACACTCCCTGCAGTTCTATCAGCAGGGTCTTGATTTTTATTAAAAATAGGAATTGAAGAAAAAACATTGTTTGTTTGTTTTTTGTTAGACAAGACCAGAGAGTCTGCCTGCCAAAGCTTTAAACCTGTCCTATAAGATTCACCGACATCTGTTCAGAATCACTTCAGAATGAAAGCCATAAAGTATGACCTTACTGTTGTCCTTGGAAGACAGAAAGATCTCAATACAAGCAACTTGAAGAAACCCATAACATTCAAGAGGTTTTAATGAAATAAAATCTTTATTGTGCTGAATACTATATTACAATAGTTTACACTTTTTACAGTTGAATGGGGTAATTGGTTTTTGTTTTCATTGTAATTTCTTTTTAATATAGGGTCTTTGAGAAATCACTCTCCTGTTAAAGTGGCAGTCCCACCTACAGGGTATACAAAATATTTTTCTATAAGCACAGGATCATATAAAGTCTTATCAGTTTTTCCCTCAACTCTTGAGCTGATTTCTAAACACTGCAAATAATAGTTACTGCTGTTGCTGCCTATATCTCCAGGCCCTTCCTTCTTGTGTTACATCACAGCACACAGAGCTGTCTGAAGCCATGGCCCTCTGCAATCCAAGCACTGACACACAACTGAGTGCGACAGAGAAGGGCTGATTCCACAATAATGGCTAATGGCATCAGTTTCTCAGAGGGGAGCATGAAAACTGCTGCAGAGAAGGCTGGCTCTGCCTCCTGTGTATTTAGAGGGCCCCAGCAAAATAATTTTCAATGCTGAGCTACAGAACTACAAATTGCTTTAAAGTAAAAGTAACTGCATTTTACAAATAATAAAAATTCTGTTCAACCTACAGAAAAAAAGCTAGATAGAGCTGCCTTTTAAATTTCCGTATTATTCTTGAGTTGCAATGGATCTGATTCTCCATAATGTATACATCTGTCAAATGTACCATGAAACCATATGAGGCACTGCACGCATACACCTACTTAAATCTAAAAGCTCTGTCTGTGCATTCCTATCAGAGCATTGTGTGCTGTGAAATGGGGAAGTCATTTTGGCCAGTGCTGTTCTGACATCAGACTGTAACCCATCTGAAAATGATTTTCCTGTCACTGATTATTCCTGTTTTTCTCAGCCGCATTTTTGACTGTCTGATTCCTTGCGCGAAAGGCTTCCTTTTTTTTTTATGTAGCAGAAAAGTCCGTCATCACATTACATTAAAGGAACACTCCGGGTATCAACATAAACTTGAGGCATACAGTAGTGTTTAACCTGTACATCACAGAGGTTTTGTTTTTGCATGGAGGTAATACTTCAAGCTTTTTGAAACTTTCCTGCTGTTGTTTATATTGCAAGAGGACAGCTTGTCTGAACTGGAAGGGCTGGAGCAAGAAACTTGCAGAGACCAGTTCATTCAAACTGGTAAATGCCTACCTCCTACCTCACTGACATATCATTGACATCCTGCACATGTGCAGTGGGTATCTCCATATGAATGCTGTGAATCCTCCTCTTTGGACACAGCAAAAGATATCAGCAAAACCAAGAGCTCCAAAAAAACTATAACAATAAAAACAAATAAATACTTTAAAGTGTCAGCTAAAGCACCAATAAACTTCCCATTGGCACCTTATCCCATCCCCTTAAAGATACCCCCAGACAAACCCTTAATCAGAATACTTCCTGGGACAGTCCTGGTTTTTTGGGATCTGCCTTGGTTTTCATTCTCCAGTTTTGTGGGGGTCACCCTATTTCCATCGATATCATGGTATCCTGCCCACTTTGGGCCTCGTCCTCCACCGTGCTCTGGGACCCTGTTCATGATGTTGGCAGGTATGCATCTATCATGTGGTCGCTAAGCTCCTCCTTATTGGACATCACTGAATTTAGAAGCCCCGGTATTATTAGTTTCAATGTACAACTACAGGAGAACTGGAAATTGTATTAAAGTAATTTTAAGTGCAGTGAGTTGCCACTGAGCTGGTATTTAAAGGTCAATGTTAAGTCTAGGAATGGTATTTTTTGGATGAAAATGTGGCAATCCTAATTAAACACATATCACACACACAAAATAAGCTTGATAGAAGTGCCCTTTTAAATGCCATGCTGCCAGTGCACCGGGCAAAGCAGGGGCAGACCCAAATGTGATGGCACAGCACCCCAAATCACACATTTATCCTGACTGTGGCCAACTATGCATGCATGTTTCCTCTACTAATGCTCCAATTCGTAGCCACGTACTATAACGGATGGTCCTTCACCAATCCTGTGAAGCCTGGGACATAATATTTACCACACCTCTCTTTGAAAGAAAAAGAGGAGAAGACACACAATGTTTTTGCAAGCTACAAATCAGTGTATATTGTCCCTGTGGGCCTGCCTGTGTGGTACTCAGTGTGATGGACACACATGTGGCATGGTTTAAATTTGGATAATACAAAGGGTCCACCTTCTGAGGAGTTTTCAAAGCGAGCATCCCATCTGTTTTTTCTTTACACGAATCCAACCCTGTAACCACATATTTAAACAGCCCTGGTACTTTTTATTTTGGGAAATACCGGTATTGCTGAAGGCCGAAGCTGTGTTACCTGAGCAGCCGGGACATTAATCTCTCTGCGATGAGACTGGTTTGGCTCTGGAGATCTGGTGCATTTTGTTCCTTAATATGTAACTTCTGTGACCGCTGTCCCCTGGTAGCTGGAAGACAAACATTATCTGTCATTGCACAGTGTTACCGAAACTACAGGGGGAATTTATTCATTAAACAAACCTTAGGCCAAAATAGCTAAATTGTAAAAAAAAAAAAATCTCCACCTCTGCTGCTTTTTAAAAAAAATGTTTTATTTTTTTGTTTCACCACTGTTTTGTGTATAAACCATTCGACTTCTAGAGTATCTTGCCTGGTAACCATTCATGCCTTTTAAGTAAGAGGTCATTAACCCACCCCAAGAGGGGGATGGGACAGTTCATCGCGGCTGCATTAACGCAGAAGTTTCACCACCCCTCTCGTGCGATGGCCAGTTCATCGCGCGAGAGGTCATTGCGGGACATTTCATCGCTAAAGGTGAGTATTGGGGGGGTAGCATTAGTATTAAGGTTAATTTTAGTATTAGTATTCGGGGGTTAATTTTAGTATTAGGGTTTGGGGGGTAGCATTAGTATTAGGGTTAATTTTAGTATTAGAGTTTGGGGGTTAATTTTAGTATTAGTGTTTGGGGGTTAATTTTAGTATTAGGGTTTGGGGGGGGGGTTCATTTATTAGGGGGAGTTAATTTATTTGGGGGTGTACGTTTGTAAGAGCTGACAGTTCAGCCCTGAACTGTCAAACCTTACATTGCCGCGATGAAGCGTCCGTGTTCATCTTCAAAGGTGACAGTTCAGCGTTCAAACTGCCGCGCCGGACTGTCAGCGGTGAATCAGTCGCGCTGAACTGTCCTAGACGCCCCCAAGAGGCCTTTCCCAAGATCCATTCACTTGTGCTTCTCAACTCCGACTTCAGAATGACCAACTTTTGTTTCATGCATATTAAATTTAATAATTAGAAGGGGAAAAAAGTATGTAATCATTAAAATCTGTATTATAAATATGTTTAATCAGGTTTGCCGTTTCTATTGATCCTCCCACTCAGCTCTAACCATTTTTCTGGGACATAGGATGAAAAAAAAAAAAGCAACATTTGAAAGTGTTTAAAAAAAAATGGAAATGTAAGGTTTGCCAAGTGAAATTATGATTGCGGTATGTGCCTAATATTATTATATATGGGCAGATATTACGAACATAAAAAGGGTATAGTTAAGAACAAAAAATACAATGAGTAACGCAAGACGTCTGAGAGAGCTAGCGACGGCTGGAGAATGGTTAGATTTGTGGAGTGTGTTCCACCCGAAAGAGAAAGATTTCTCATGTTTTTCGAAAACGCACTTATCTAAGTCTCGCATCGATGTTATGCTGGGAGGAAGCAAAATAACAAACCAGATTAAAAAAAAAAAAAAATATTGTAAAATTATCACAATGCAATCATAGTAGAATGAAAAGATTATTACCAGCTCCCCAGACAAGAATGGAACTTAAAGAACTATCTAATAAGGAACTCAGAACATCTAGACCATATTATCAAAATGACGAACAACTAATTCCATGAAAATAGAGAATGGTGCACATGTAAGAGCCTTATCCGGGGACACCTAGTAGGTATAGAAATTCAGGGGAAAACAAGCAGAGAGGAGCTTCATTGGCTCAATTATATGTCCAGTTGGAAAATCTGCCCCATCATAATAAAACTGGGCCAAAGGCCGAAGGAACTAAGAGTATTGAAAATATAGAGAAAGTTATTAATGAAATTCAAATATGTAGGGCCAATAGATCGTTGGAACAGATGCTTATAACATGGTACTACCATGGGACAAGGCCCAAAATCAGTGACAAATAGGCTAAAACAAAAAAAAAAAGGAATTACTAAAAATAAAGAAGGGGGGGAAAAAGATTGTATGCCCAGAGAAGATAGGGGAAGCTTTCATGGAATTCCATCAGACGCTATACAACTTACGTAGGCAGGATGAGGAGAAAAATATCCAAGAGTACTTAGACAACCTAAAACTACATAAAATCACAGCAACTGATAAAAAGGAAAAAGGGGATATCTTACCAGTTTAACATGAGAGGGGACAGAACTAACAATTGGTTGGGAAAGTTGACCATCCAAATGCCTGAGCCTAAAAATAGTAAAAATGCATGAGGTTTTCAGTTATTCAAAGTAATCTGTTACATGTGAATGAGGCACGTTGTAAAATAAAATAAAATAGCAAGATATATGCTTAAAAAACAAGCTAGGTATTTCAGAAATAATGTAATAATGTACCTTATTCTGTTTGTCAGAGGTGATATATATGTAATTAAATGTGGGAAAGGTTGAGGATATAAGTATTAATATTGTACACTTTAAATGAAACAGATCATTAAGAATGCTTTCCCCTCCACAGTATTTAGAAGTGTATATTCTGATAAGTTGTTTCCCAAATCCGTATCAAATAATGGCACCTTGTAATGTAGGTTAATGTTGGTACGGTCTTTTTTTACTTGAAATAGAAAAAAAAATGGGGGGGGGGGGGTTAATAAATATATATATATATATATATATATATATATATATATATATATATACACACACACACACACTGATCAGCCATAACACTATGAGCACTGAAAGGTGGCAAGCCGGCGGAGGCAGTGTGATGCTTTGGGTAATGTTCTGCTGGGAAACCTTGGGTCCTGCCATTCATGTGGATGTTAGAAACATAGAATGTGTCGGCAGATAAGAACCATTCGGTCCATCTAGTACTTTGACACGTACCATCTACCTAAGCATTGTTACAGACCATGTACACCCTTTCATGGACACGGTATTCCCTGATGGCATTGGCCTCTTCCAGCAGTATAATACGCCCTGCCACAAAGCAAAAATGGTCCAGGAATGGTTTGAGGAACACAACAACCAGGGCAAGGTGTTGACTTCCTCCAAATTCCCCTGATCTCAATCCAATCGAGCATCTATGGGATGTGCTGGACAAACAAGTCCGATCCACGGAGGCCCCACCTCACAACTTTCAGGACTTAAAGGATCTGCTGCCAACTTCTTAGTGCAAGATACCACCGCACAACTTCAGAGGTCTAGTAGCTTCTCGACGGGTCAGAACTGTTTTGGCAGCAAAAGGGAGCTACAAAGTATGAAGCAGGTGGTCATAATGTTATGGCTGATCAGTATATTGTATAGCACAGAGCACACAGATGCAGTTTTTTTTCCACAAGTCTGATTGCTAGGCACATATAACATTTACCTGCTCCCCTACAGAATGTAGAATATGAGTGTGTCCAGGGGGAACCAGTAAACTAATCAATTAGGGGTTCCCATAGGAGCTACCTTGAATAATTAATTGTTTTTCCTTGAACATATGTGCACTATACAGTCTACAAGACACATATAAGAGTCCTTCAAAAAATAAATCATTGACCATGTATACATTGAATCAGAAGGAGGTGGTGTTAAGGTGATATATGCACAGCTTAATAGCAGGGAAACCCCCCCACCCCACCCACCCCCAGGGACAGACATAGTAGCATTCCTTGTGACATATAATTTTGAGGGTAAAATACTATTACATGTCTTCAGGGCATGTAATAGTTATATTTGTCCTTCGGGAAGAAAATGGCAACCCTAGTGTGAGCAAGCACACACATCAAACCTGGAGGCCCATCTGGATTGTCCTGTTCCACACCTGTTCTGTGTTCCCCTTGGTAATCAAAGGGTTGTAAAGAAGCAAACAAACAATCTGGTCACCCTGAGCTTTATTCTTTGTTTTGACACCTGCGTATCAGTAACTTAATGAGATCTCTCCTGAGCAGAGAGAGATATTCTAAAGCCCACCAAAAGGACAACTGCAGCAAAAAATGAACATATGCTCAACTGAAATATTGGATCAGGTGTAGATATTTTAAATAGAAATGCTTTAATGATGTAATACAAATAAAGTATTTTATTGACTCCTCTTTGCTCTGTGTCGTTCTATCAGGAGGCGGACGTGTTAATAATCTTCCTTCATCTGAACCAAGATTCTAAACATCCCCTGATAGAACTACACAGAGCAATGATTCTAAACATGTCTCCCCCCTGATAGAGCTATACAGAGCAAAGATTCTAAACAGCATGTCCACCCCTTGATAGAGCTATACAGAGCAAAGATTCTAAAAAACATGTCTGCCCCTTGATAGAGCAATACAGAGAAAAGATTCTAAACATGTTCACCCTCTGATAGAGCTATACAGAGCAAAGATTCTAAACAACATGTCCACTCCCTTATAGAACTATACAAAGCAAAAGATTCTAAACAACATGTCCACCCCCTGATAGAACTATACAAAGCAAAAGATTCTAAACAACATGTCCGACCCTTGATAGAGCTATGCAGAGCAAAGATTTTAAACAATATTTCCACCCCCTGATAGATCTATACAGAGCAAAGAGGGCTCAATAAGGTACTTTGTGTTATTTCATTAAAGTATTTCTGTTTAAAATGCCTATACTTGATATAATATTTAAATGACACATAGCTTCATTGTTTGCTACACTTGGGTTACACACGGCACTCGCTTCAAGCTGTGGAGACCACTTAACCATCCTTGTCAGATTTGTTAAAGGCGTGGCAGAGGTAAGTAAATCAGGAATGAATCTCCTTTAGAAATTCATCCAACCACAATGATGTATTTTGGCCTAGGCAGAATGTCACAGGGGAAGGCACTAAATGCCACCCTAACGGACATCTGATCGCTCCCTGGCTTACCCAGACTCTCAGGGGCTTATTTAAAGTTTGAGCATACTCAGGGGGCATAGAAAAGCTGTAAAGTGACATAGATGGCACAAAAAAAAGCTGTTTGGGCGCAAAGATGGCACTGAAATTCAGTTTGGCCAAAAAAGATGGCACATAAATGCTGTTTGGCCACAAAGATAGCACATATATACTGTTTGTGCATAAAGATGGCAGACAAGGTGTTTGGGCACTAATATGTCACAAATGAGCAGTTTTGTACAGATGGCACAAACAAGCTGTTTGGGTACATAAATGGCCGAGATTTGCTGTTTGGGCACAAAGATGGCACTGACAAGATGTGCTTTTACACCTGAGCATGTACAGAAATTAACGAATTTAGCAGTGAGCACTGCCCCCCCCCATGTTTTTGACAGCAGTGATTGGGGGCAGGATGGTCATGGGATGTGACATCACTGACTAGCTGCCCATAGATCCTCGGGAAGCTCATTTTGGTATAGATTTCATCAATCCATAGCAAACAGACTGCAAACAGTGAACACTTTCAAGTTGTGTATAGCAAAAAAATAAAAATTAAACAAGTAAATACATCTTTTTTTTTCAAGTGCCAGCTTTAAAATACACGTATTCTTCCCCTTTAAGACTGCCGAGACCCTTTAAATTAACCCATTAATGTCTCTTTAGCACTCACAATCAGAATAATTAGAAATTAGACTGTCGAATCCCGTGGGCACTTTGCTGGCTCTTCACACTGTAATCCATTAGTATGATCGGGCATTTAATACAAGTGAAGCCTTCACTAACATACTGGAGGAAATCCAGTTTGGCCCATGTGTGTAGGAGAGATTTATTGGGTTCGGTGTCACTATTTATTCACAGAACTATCATTTTATTGCAGGTGGAGAAGCCCCATCTTGACCAGCAGACATAGCAGCTATGATCTTGGACCGTGCTCTATCTCTGCTGTCATTTCCAGAAAGTGGCTCATTTATTGGAGAGGAAATTGAGATATATAAAGATCTCCCAAAGAGAGATTGGCAGATTTGGGAGCTGAATTGGAATAATTTGCAGGTTAGCATGGTTACAGCACATCTTGGATGCAAATGATTCTTAAAATATATTTATTGCACTCATAATTACTAGTGCCACCAAAGAATACAGAGTTCTCAATGTGCCCTTTGCTGGTTTTTATTTATAAACATCCTTTTCAGATGTTGGTTTTTCTTCTAGAGCTGCTTTTTATTAAGCAGTACAACCAGTTTAAAGGGAAATTATTTTAACTTTTTTATTTTTTGATGCAGTCATGTTCTTTTCTGATTGGTTCCTGCTGATCCCTTGGAGTAGATGTCTTTCGTATCAGGAAGTCGGGGGTTTTATCTACAATCAAAGGGACTCTGTCATCTAAACTCTGCTTATGTGTTGAATAAAGAGAATAATGAAAAATGATCTATACACAGTGTTTGCAGAATTGCAGCAAATGCATAAAATAAGAGGAGGGGCTGTATCACCTAAACATTGGTTTTTACTGTGAATGCAGTGAATAAAAAAATGATTGAAAATGATCCCTACATTGTGTTGGAAGAATTGCATAAAATGCCTAAAATAGGAGAAAAATATCTCCTGTTTATGACATCACCTGTGGCCTGGTATGCAAATGTACTGCTTTTTAATGGCAAATGTTTAATTTGCATACCAGGCCACAGGTGATGTCATAAGCAGGAGACTCCACAGACACATTTACACTTACTTACTTGCTTACTCCTAAATATGTCCAGTATCCAATATAGATGTTTGAAAAGTAGATGGAAAAACAAAAGCCTTTTGTTTGAAGTTATGCAGGAACAACACCAAACGCCAGCTGGTTTCAGCTAGATTGCGGCATTTTTAAGGTGTCTCTTGTCTATGACATCACATAAGTCTTGCTATGCAAAATGAACCACTTTTCAATGGCAAATGTGTACGTTACATATACCGGAGACACCACAGACATAGATGTATCGATTTTTTTTTACCATGTAAACTCTATAATCACAGTATAAGTCATGTGGAGGTTGATGTTGAGTTAATTTAATACTCAAAAAAAAAAGTCTGGCAGGAGAATATAGTCCACCAATGGCTGGATTTTTATTCTATTTAGTTTATAATCACAGCAGCTACAGGGATCCAGTCCAAGTTGGCATTTAGCATGAAAGATGCTAATGTGCTGCACAACTAACGCGTTTCGCGTTATGGGTAGTATGTATCATATAGACTTACTTACAGACATCTTTGGGCGCTGCATTCTTGGCACATAATAATATGAGGTGACCTTTGTGACCTCTCGTAAGATGAATAATGAAGGGTTAAGGCTCATGGCGGAGAACGAAGCCAGTGTCTTCCCTACCTTGTACACCAGATGGAAAACCGTCCATAAAAAAAAAGACCACCCATGTCTCCTGCGACTCAGGGAGATTCAGGGAGTTTATGGTCGTTACACAAAATAAACTGCATGTTTTGAATGAAAATAATGTAACCCTAAACTAAACCAGGTATACGAACACTTGGTTACATACCCTCTATCAACTGTGTTAGGTGCTTCAGCTCGTTCAGCTGGAACAATAAAGTTTATTCAATTAGACGCCAACTCTCTTCCTGGATTATTCCTGGAGCTTCCAGGCTCAGTGACCACCTTTCCTTCTACAGCAGGAAATAGATTATTTCTACATATAGCGTACTGCTCTTTCCTGTTTCACAGGCATTAGACCTGGAAACCGAGCCATCAACTGACTCACCACACTCCCCAAACACACTACATGACTCCCCACTGGCCTAGGAGGGTAAAGGTGTGGTGGATCCTATAAAATGGGCTCCAAAACAGAATTAGACAATCACTTTCTAGGCCATCATATCTATAGGGTACCATAGAGATCTGCCCTTAACTCCTCCTACTTCTCATTCCATGCATACAGCTGTATGATCAGCTACCTGAATGGATCTGACATTAACTCCTCCTACTTCTCATTCCACATATACAGCTGCATGATCAGCTACCTGAATAGATCTGACCTTAACTCCTCCTACTTCTCATTCCACGCATACAGCTGTATGATCAGCTACCTGAATGGATCTTACATTAACTCCTCCTACTTCTCATTCCATGCATACAGCTGTATGATCAGCTATCTGAATAGATCTTACATTAACTCCTCCTACTTCTCATTCCACGCATACAGCTGTATGATCAGCTATCTGAATAGATCTTACATTAACTCCTCCTACTTCTCATTCCACGCATACAGCTGTATGATCAGCTACCTGAATGGATCTTACATTAACTCCTCCTACTTCTCATTCCATGCATACAGCTGTATGATCAGCTATCTGAATAGATCTTACATTAACTCCTCCTACTTCTCATTCCACGCATACAGCTGTATGATCAGCTATCTGAATAGATCTTACATTAACTCCTCCTACTTCTCATTCCACGCATACAGCTGTATGATCAGCTATCTGAATAGATCTTACATTAACTCCTCCTACTTCTCATTCCATGCATACAGCTGTATGATCGGCTACCTGAATGGATCTGACATTAACTCCTCCTACTTCTCATTCCACGCATACAGCTGTATGATCGGCTACCTGAATATATCTGACATTAACTCCTCCTAATTCTCATTCCACGCATACAGCTGTATGATCAGCTATCTGAATAGATCTTACATTAACTCCTCCTACTTCTTATTCCATGCATACAGCTGTATGATCAGCTATCTGAATAGATCTTACATTAACTCCTCCTACTTCTCATTCCATGCATACAGCTGTATGATCGGCTACCTGAATGGATCTGACATTAACTCCTCCTACTTCTCATTCCACGCATACAGCTGTATGATCAGCTACCTGAATAGATCTGACATTAACTCCTCCTACTTCTCATTCCACGCATACAGCTGTATGATCAGCTACCTGAATAGATCTGACATTAACTCCTCCTACTTGTCATTGCACGCATACAGCTGTATGATCGGCTACCTGAATAGATCTGACATTAACTCCTCCTACTTCTCATTCCACGCATACAGCTGTATGATCAGCTACCTGAATAGATCTGACCTTAACTCCTCCTACTTCTCATTCCACGCATACAGCTGTATGATCGGCTACCTGAATAGACCTGACATTAACTCCTCCTACTTCTCATTCCACTCATACAGCTGTATCATGTCAACCAAATCTCTTTCTCAGCAGGAAGAGTCTCACAGACTAAGATTCTCAACTATTCCTGAATCAGCTGCTTAATATTTTAGTGAGGTCATCGGTGACTTATCATCTCCACCACCGAGAGATCCCAATTCCTGTTATTAATTTATACACAGCCCCCGCAGAAACACACAGTGTTTGGTAAGAAGCATGGAGAAGTCATCATGCCTTCCTGGCATTTAACCATTAAATGAAATACACACATTAAATCAGATGAGTAGTGGATGTTTTGTAATGGTTTCACTTTCTTGTTCCCTCACCAGCAGCAACTCTGTGGGAACCGCAATTCTGTTTCTGCTTTGGTCGAATTAATACAGATCCGGACCAATGGGAGAAGCTGCACAGCAAATCACCGAGGCTCTCCGGGGGACGGCCTAGTATAATCTCCAGCATTTCCCAGGATAAAATGGGGCTGAATCCAAAGGGACAGAGTCACATGATGTCAGGTGACAATACGCAGGGTTGCATGACCCCAGCTTCCTCAGTACAAATACATGCCTCTCAACTGTCCCACCAAGCTCTACCTCTGTCCCGCTTTTTCTGGACAGGCCGAAATGGGACACCAGAAAATGCATACCGCGCATCCCGAAGAATTGTGTGCATGTGCAGTATTGCTGCCAGTTAGAACGACCGTGCTAACGTATTAGAACTGAAACGCAACCTCCCAAGCTCCGCCTCCCCGGCATCCCTATTCGCCTGGGGAAGAAGCTGAGAGATATACAAATACTTCTTATAGACATACATAGCTTAAATGCAATGCTGCTTGGGCACAGTGCAAAACCCACAGCAGGCCCGAATTTGATGGGAAAAATAAAAAAAACGGGACTGCCCCCGACAAATTTGGGACTTTTGCCAACTACGTCCTAGGTTGAGATACCATTATCCAAGCATGTCGTGTGAGATACATACACCATTTTGTATTTTTTTGCCTAAAGCCTGGCATAAAAAAATAAAATAAAATAACGGTTCCTTTATTCCCGAAACTAAGATTAAAGGGATCAGTTATCACGGACTGCATGGAGGCCGTACGCCAGCGACTAGCGTCTCTTACAAACTCCAGGAAAAGATAGTTAGCGCAGCCCTAGAGCAAACAGCTGTGTGTTTTATGATATTTACACTATTTCCCTTTGTAGATCCCAATGAAAGATGCCATTTTACTGCCGGGTTAGGAATGTGCAGCCATAAAGATGTGCACAATGACTGGCAGTTAAAGGGTTAGTCTGTTATTGTTTATCTTGCCCTGTCTGCTGTCCCTCTGGCAGACAGTCCTGTCCAATTCCTCCTCCTACTGCATTGCAAAGCATGAATCAAAACAGTTCCCCTTTCCCTGATTTGTTTCACAACCCTCCCCAGTCGCCCACATTTTATTCTTTTCAGCTCTGATGAATTCTTTAATCATTTGGGTGCCGGATTGATGTGCAATGCATTGTTTCCCAAGCCCCATCATTGCTCAGATCTTTTAACTCTTGGAGTATTTAGAATGTCAGCCATGCGGTGAAAACGTTGGTACAGTGAGGAAAAGATGCTTTACTTCTGGTTATGTTATATACAGTGTATATATTCCTCCAGATCTGCCACAATGGCAGCCAACACCACTGTATCTTAGACTTTTTACACTACAGGGGATGTAGTAATGAAATGGGCCATAAGCGGAGATTGACATCATCATTATTCAGAGTAATAGTTACAAACAGTCCCAAATTTGCTGGTATACTCCTGATTTATTGGGGTACTGTCCTGGTATTTAATACTGCCTATGCACAGTGCTTAGTACTGTGCACAGGCAGCATTGCAGACATTCACTGTATTGTCTAACACAGTCATACACAGTCTGAACTAGGAGAACTGAGCTCCAAACACCAGGTATCAGTACCGCGGAGGCTGGAACTCAATCTGCTGGGGTCACATGACACCACCCATTTTAACTTCAACCGCTGAATCTTGAATCTGGAACACTATTCAATACTATTCTATCTGCTCCAAATGTTGCACCTCAACGTTTATATCTCTGTTGAGGTTTTTTTGGGTCCTGTTTATGAGACATACATAGTTTAAATGCAGCTGAAAAAAGCTTGAAACACCCGGTGCTTGTACGCAGAGGCCGAAACTCGCAATGCCGCGTTATATAATGTGATCCATCAGACAATGTGTTGCACTGTTAAGCGATGCTACTGTGTACAATTGCAAGGTCACTCAGAGTCCACATAATGTATTCAATTGGAAGAGCACAGGGAGTGACTAAATGAAACAAAACTGTATATGCACACTGTGTCTATATAATCAGTGCTGTCACACCTGCAGTAAACATGCAGAGTAATCACTGGGGAGGGTTTGAGTTCAATATAAAAAATGTGATTTATGCAGAATTCCTTCACACTTGGAAAAAAAAAGCCTGTGCACTATACAAGCAGTAATCTTCATCTTGCACCAAAGTGAGTTTGAGTACTAGACTGTCCCTTTAACCAACACATGAAAAGCAAGCTGACCAGAGTGTGCAAAGAAGCAGTCACTAGAGAAGGTGCTAAGGGAGTAGCTTCTCTCCTGCAAAACAAGATATCTTCTCAACTAAACATGACAGAATGTAAGTTAGTCATCAAAACTTGGCCAACTTAATAAGAGTTTTAATCCACCTACTGAGGTGCATGATTTGAGACAAAGCAAAAGGTGGACAACAGTTGGAAAAACAAAAAATTCTGAAAGCTAATATCAAATGTAGGCATTTTATATAGAAATTCTTTATTAAAAGAATAAAAAAATGAAGTACCTTACTGAGCCCGCTATGCTCAATATCGCTTTCATAAGGGGGCAGACATGCTGCTTAAAATCTTGGATCACATGGATGACAACATGCTTCCTCTGATCCAAGATGTCTGTGCCCTTATAGCGCTCTCTGGTGCACAGGGGGCCTCAATAAGACACTTTATTGGTATTCTTTCATTAAAGCATTTCTATTTAAAATGCCCACACTTGATACAATCTTTCAAGGAAACAAAACTCCATTTTTGGGTCCTTTAACAGCCTTATGAAGTCGATGTAATCCCATTACCCTGACACACAGTATAGACTGATTCACCTCTGTGTAATATAGTGGAAGGACTCATCAGAGACTTGGCTGAGCCCTAAAACTTTATGGGGCAATAAAGCTTACATTCCTTGAGACATGGTCAGTGATGATTCCCCCTGGCCTTGCTAATGGGTCATTCGATCCCTTCTCAGAAATGAATATAATCTGTTAAAAAAAAAACCTTCCTTTTCTTTGGTGCATATTTTGTAGGACTACAGTTAAGCTTTATTTTTATTCCCATCAATGACCTCTTATAATGTCACTGTGGGGCAGAAAAACAATCACAAAATTCTGTTAACAAGGGGAAAAAAAGCATTTTACATGCGTCTGTTGTGTCTCCTGTTTATGACATCACTTTGAGGCTTCGTATGCAAATGACACATTTTCCATTTAGAGTAGTTAATTTGCATACTACTCCACGGGTGATGTCATAAACAGGCAACACTACACATTTTAAAGATTTTTTTTTTCTTTTTAATGTTTGCATTTGTTTGCTATTCCGACAACAAAATACATATATTGTATATCATTGTTTAGTATTCTGTACAGTTAGGGTATAAACGTTGTTCAGTAGACAGACACCCCTTAACGTTGACATTAATATTAGAAAAAAAAAAAAAAAACACTATAGCAGTTATTAATAAGTAAAGCTGGGGCAACTGCCAAAAGATGGAATGGACCTGTCACTTTTAGAATTTCAGAAATCTCCTTTATCAATTACCCCTAAGATCTATTAGTTATTTTTTTTCTGTTATTGTTTCCCATTCTTACAGTTGTGGAGAGATAAACAGCGGAATGAGCTTAAAGGAACACTAAACGTTATATTTAATTTGTACTTTTAATATAGAAGCATATGTTAGTTGCTCCTAGTGTGATGATAAACTGGCGTGTACTTTTTATAGTACACGCCATTTATCCTCTGACCAACAGCTGCCATGATTCCATAGGAAGCAGGCAGCTGTCTGGTCGGTGACTGACTCTCGCTGCTAGCGCAGAGAGAGACCCTCATTTTTGCATGGGATCAGCAGGGGGACCTTAACTAGGTCATCCCCTGCTGATCCCATGCAAAAACGAGGGTCTCTCACTGCTAGCGCAGAGAGCTGGGCTGGCAGTGCGCACGCTGACGCACCAGGAACTGCTGTGTCTCAGATGTGAGACACCGTAGGGAGTAACTCCACGTGTATCTATTACGATACACATCACGTTTACTCCAAACTCTTGGGACATGTTTTTTAACCCTTAAAAACAGTTTAGTGTACCTTTAACGTTTATAGGATTCCCTTCATTCTTTTAGTAGCATCTAACTAACTTGAATGCATCTGGTAGTGTTTAACCTGTACATTCTATACATTTTTGTTTTAGTTTTGGGATATAAATGCAATGAATCCTTGTGAAGGTCTGTGCTAGCCCTCTTTCAAACACAAAAGCAATGTAAGTTTTGAAAGAGGACACCAGTGACTAGCTGGGAAGGAGAGTTGTGTGATGTCACTGGTGATATCACTGACAGCCTGTATAGGTGCAATGGGAACCGCATTACAGCTCTATTGAAGACCTCTCAATAGCTCCCAAAATATATATATATTTTTTTTTTACAGAGTTAAAATTTGTATTTTTTGTTTTGAAAGTGCCCGTATAATATGCATTAATTTACCAGGGTTTTAATAATGGAGTGATCTATTTACATATCTAAACGTTCCTGAATAAATATAACAAATAGAATAACGTTATTTTTATATTAAATGCAGGTAGACTTGCAGTGCAGTGTCTGTGATAACTGAAAACAATTAGGACATTATGGATGAAAAAGGAAATTGGGAAAGAAATTGCAAGTTTAAGGCCTGAACAGCAGAGCATGAGAATTTTTCCAACTCAACTATATTGAAATCCCATAGCCAATTACGGTACCTGCAATTCTCTTTCATGAATAAAGTCTAAATGCTTTAGCTGCAGTACTTTTACAGACCTCAAGGTTGCAGGCTTGTCTCCTGATGGGATCAACCTCATCCTTCTGTGTTTGCTAAAATGAGCACCATTAAGTTGGGTATGTACATTTCTATTTAAACACTAGAACAGGTTATTGTTTTGGAGAAGAGTTCGCAAAGTGGAACAATCAGCAACATTATGCAGGTATCCATGGTGAATTAAAAAAAAAAAAAGAATTCTAAATAACTCTCTCAGTTACAAAGTGTAAGAACATTGAGGTATTATTAAAATAATCAAGTCTGGGGCAAGGTTCTAAAAGTGATGTCATCAGCAGGAACGTTCCATTGGTTCCCATGGCAACTCTACCACTTTTAAAACGTTGACCCAGAAGTGACTTTTGTCAGCGAGGACGATCTGCGCTGGGATAAACTCCTGGATCTGTGAATGTAGTGCAGAGCAGCTCCTGAATCTGTGAATGTAGTGCAGAGCAGAAACAGCCTCCTCCTTTTCCCACCCCCAGTGGAAGGAGGAGAGAGCAGAAGGAGGTGGAGAGCTGGGGCAGAGCAGGGAGGTGGGGGCTCCACTGTGGATGCACATTCACACGGATGCTTGCTGCTGGATTGGCCTGTGTCCCCCCGCTGTCCCTGCTCTCCCAGGATTAAGCAGACCCGGATTCCTGCTCCCCTCACCATGTGGCTTCCTCTGGATCTTCCCTGCGCCCTGGCCAAGCCCAGTAAACCCTGGATTGGAGCTCGGTGAAGGGGGACAATGAGCTGCGAGCAGGAGCCAGAGTGAGTGCCACCTGTATAGCATAATAATATATTTATATATCTACATATATATCTATATATACATACAGACATACCGGCACCTATATACTACTGGATAGATCTGTGCTGCGCAGCCTTTGGGAGTCCACGGCTCCTTTAATGCTTCCCAAGCCCCCTGGCTGAGCATCCTGGGAGTCGTCACCCGCAACAGCTGGAGTACCAGAGGCTGGTATCCGCAGGGCCCTTGTGATATGTAAAATGCACGTCTCCTGGTTCTGATCTGTGTATTGCACACACCTCGCTCTCTTGCGCTCTCTCTCTCTCTCTAAATCAATTTGCGCACAGAATGAATACACATCCAAGCAGTAAGCTTGCCTTTTACAAAATATATACAGATATCTAATGCCTGCCTGTTACATATTTACTCCCATGATGCATAGCCATATGCATATATACATTTAAGTGTCTATTCTATAGTTTGTGTGTGTGTGCATATATTTATATGTTGTGTTTTGTGCAGGGCATGTAAATCACTGCCTCTCTATCTCACCTATAGATATGTGCTTCTAAATATGTATATGTGTGCTCCAGTGGTCATGTCATCATTTGATATAAAGAACATATATAAATGTTTATATCAGAATATGTGATTGACGCAAAGGAATGTATTCTTTTGGCCTCTCTGTCCATTACTCTACACATGGGATCTATTGGTCATTATTGTGTTGGTATGTGTTATTTTGTGTGTATACTATTGGCAGGTCTGTGTACAGCTATGCACAGGCAGTTTACTTACATTTAATGAATCCACATATGCTTGATTGTGTTTCTGGCTTATTTAGGATTGTATTCTCTATAACTCATATGCAAACGCCTTATTTGCCAGCTATATATGTGTATTATTCTATAGAAAAGTGTATATGGCACCATTTCTGTCAGGTACTACCTCCATGTACAAATATTTTTACCTACTTTTTGCACATATGCATTTATCTATTTCTTTTATATATATACACCGTATTTTTGTGTGCCTATAGCTGTGGTTTAGTGTTTAAATTCTGCGTATGTGTAAATATATCCATTTGAATGATGTCTATACGTTTGTGTTTACACAAGGTATTTTCTTTATATATAATATACTGATTGGTATGTGAATATCCATGTATATTTTTTTGCATGTGTATTCTACACACTATGCCATCTTGCTGGCTTCCTGCATGACTCACCCTGTCATGTTTCATTGCTTCTTATGTCCGGGATATACAGTTATGGTGTGGTCAATGTACCTGCCGGGATGGTACAATTTACACATAGGAGTGCTGTTGGATCTGTTATCTGTGTGTATTATTTTTACAATATAATGTAACAGCCCAGTGCGGCCCAAGTGTTGGCTCCATAGGCAGCTGTTCTGTTGCATGCAGCTAGGAGATGATAGGCCACTGTGTCTTGCACTAAAGAGAATCCATCTGTTTTTGTGAATGATTTTTGTGTATATACTAAACATCAATATGTGTGCAGATAGGATCTGTGTCCCTAGCCAAACCAGTGAATGTCTGGCTGCCCGTTGTGTAATATAATTTTTTTGCTTTCATTCATGTAGTATCGTTACTCTGTGTTTATATATATATATATATATATATATATAAAAATATTATTCATATAGTCTATTCATTGCTCAGTGGCGGTTTTACAGTAGGGTCGTTCTGCCATATGTAAATATTGGGGGTGTCTTTTCCCCCTTTTAAACAGGAAATCTGCTTACTGTAATTTGCACTGTGCGCCACATAGCGTTGGAAGTGCCGCGTCTACTTTCCTTATAATAATATAATAAATGCTCTTTATAAAGTATTTAGCCGGATGGAAAACATGTTGATTTTTGTTTTGTCTTCTTTTCTTTTTCAGTTGTGTATTGTAGTGGGTTCATAATACGCTTACAAAACGCTATATGTTCAGAACCTAAATAGAAACACAGAGTAGTCAACATGAGCCACCATTTGAGTCGTATTTTGATTTTTGTTATCTCGAAGGCTGCTGGGCCTTCACTTCAATACTATGCCTGTTCCCTCATTTGCCTGTGTGCATTGTGTGGTGGCTGTTGTTTAGTGCCCGTGTGTATTGTGTGGTGGCTGTTGTTTAGTGCCCGTGTGCATTGTGTGGTGGCTGTTGTTTAGTGCCCGTGTGCATTGTGTGGTGGCTGTTGTTTAGTGCTCGTGTGCATTGTGTGGTGGCTGTTGTTTAGTGCTCGTGTGCATTGTGTGGTGGCTGTTGTTTAGTGCTCGTGTGCATTGTGTGGTGGCTGTTGTTTAGTGCTCGTGTGCATTGTGTGGTGGCTGTTGTTTAGTGCTCGTGTGCATTGTGTGGTGGCTGTTGTTTAGTGCTCGTGTGCATTGTGTGGTGGCTGTTGTTTAGTGCTCGTGTGCATTGTGTGGTGGCTGTTGTTTAGTGCCCGTGTGCATTGTGTGGTGGCTGTTGTTTAGTGCCCGTGTGCATTGTGTGGTGGCTGTTGTTTAGTGCCCGTGTGCATTGTGTGGTGGCTGTAGTTTAGTGCCCGTGTGCATTGTGTGGTGGTTGTTGATTAGTGCCCGTGTGCATTCTGTGGTGGTTGTTGATTAGTGTTCGTGTGCATTCTGTGGCGGTTGTTGATTAGTGCCCGTGTGCATTCTGTGGCGGTTGTTGATTAGTGCCCGTGTGCATTCTGTGGTGGTTGTTGATTAGTGCCTGTGTGCATTCTGTGGTGGTTGTTGATTAGTGCCTGTGTGCATTCTGTGGTGGTTGTTGATTAGTGCCTGTGTGCATTCTGTGGTGGTTGTTGATTAGTGCCTGTGTGCATTCTGTGGTGGTTGTTGATTAGTGCCTGTGTGCATTCTGTGGTGGTTGTTGATTAGTGCTTGTGTGCATTCTGTGGCGGTTGTTGATTAGTGCCTGTGTGTTCTCAGTGCTCTGTCTACGCTGTGAGCAGCCATGTTGTGCTGCTATTTTGTGAATTGTTCTCATTTGCATAGCAGGATCTCATTCATAAAATGTTCCCTCCCTATGTCACCTTCACCATACTATGACATGGTGGAGTGGGTTGGGGGGGGGGGAAGCAAAGAGCAAGACAGACCCAAGTGGTTTTTCGTGCAGGACAGGCTAAGAGGAGGGTGTGTAAGGCAGGACGGGCTGAGGCAAAGAAGGGGAGGGGGTGGTTTAGGAAAGACAAGCTGAGGGGAATGGGGGAGGGGAATTGGGATATAGGGCAGGCTGACGGAAATGGGGGTGTTTGGACAGGCGGAGGGGATTGGGGTTATGACAGTACATGCTGCAGAGAGGGACAAGGGGAAAGTAAGCTCTGAAAGGGGATTGGAGAGAGACAGGGGATCTTATACAAGACAAGAGGGATGGCCTTGTGTACTGTGTTATACTGTGTCACGCACACACTCCTTGTATTGCATGATTTTTTTTAGTATTTTCTATTCTCTTAATAAAAGTGATCATAGTGTATGGTACAGGTCTGACTGCTACACACTATTTCCTTCTCTTTGCTCTTCATTCTCCCCTTGTCACCCACCTTCTCTACCCCCCCCCCCCCTTTTTTCCCTTCCTGCCGCCGCACCCCCCCTGCTTGTTGACACAGCTATGTTGGAAATATCAGTGCAGAGAGAGGGCTGTGAAGTCACATGACCCCCCCCCCCCCCCTTCTCCTCCATTCATAAAATACCTGTGTTCATTCACAGCTCAGTGGATGAGCCCATTGGCAGTGTCAAGGCACCTGCAGGGCACTGCAGAGAATATATTCTGGACGATGTGTGTAGGAGGAGGAAGGAGGGTAGCCATGCACCCTTTTCCATCCAGAAAAGGGGAGGGGGGTTCATTTATATTCCCTTCTGCCCCAGGGGAGTTTACCATTCACAGACTATACTTCCCATTCACATAGACTTCTGCCTGACAACACGTGGCCGATTAGACTCTCCTTCTCCGGGCCGAAGGTGCCTGTTACAGACACATTCTGTGATGTGCAGTGGAGAGAGGGTTAAACAGACATTTTGCCCAGGGAGGGGGGGGGGGCATATGCAGCTGGCAATGCAGCTATTTGTCTGATTCTCAACCAGTACTAGGCAGACTAAGGATCACTAAATTTGTGTTGAGTCCTGCTCGCATATCGTCCCTCTAAACTTGGCAACATTACCGACGACCCATATGGTTTTGATTACCCATTGTACAGCTCTGTGGAATATGTTGGTGCATTGTAAGTCAGATTAGAAGCGATAGTCGATCTCTGTCCGTCTGTGGGTTTCAGTGTGGACCATACCACCCATAATCCTTTGCGGCTGGTTAAAACCTCTAAGTCCTTTACTGCAGAGACATTGAGGCCATGGGCAGGAGGTCATCTCTCATGCATTTGTTTTCCCCTATCTTGGGAGTGTGGCATACGTAACAGACTTCTTCTGGGAAAGAGCTCTGCATCGATTGATACTCCCTCTCTGGGGCATGCCAAACACATCCGGAAACACGCCTTCCTCAAGGAAATGCCATCTATTCCCGGTATATAGGAGGCATACATCACTCCTGGGACACTTGATTTGGCTGAGATGAGAGGGGAACTAAGGTCAAAAATCTCTTGTAACAGACCGGATCCATAGATGATACAATAATACTGGGATACCTTCTGTAACTGCTCACAAATATTGCTAACGGCCGGGGACAGGTTAACAGAAATACCGGAAAAAGGGACGGTTACTTAAAAGTATCATAATCACAATTGCAAACACCCAGGCCAAGCTGAATCATGTAAGATCGATTGCCAAGGAATTGTACAGATAAGAGTAGGTCTAATGATTAGCATTTTGGATTGCCGGCTTTCAAAGCAACATGAGGCAACTAACTGAGTTCCATAGAGAACCAGCAGGCACAAATGGAATTACAACGGTCGTGATTGACTAACATTAAAAACGGATTGTTTCGATGCATTCTACAAAGTTATAGCCTCAACCCATAATTAAATTAGCATCTTTCTGCCTAAATCTCAACATAAACACTAGGCTTCATATTTCACAAAAGTTGAGCTTCCTTTCTGAGACCTCTATATCCAAGGCTTGTTCTCCCAGGTTCACATCCTCATGTATGGAGTACAAAACCTTGCCCAAGGAATACAGGGCCATTTTACAGGACCATGTGGTTCGGACACCATTCCATGATGATGCCATCTTCTAGAACGATAATGTGGCCCTATCCGCAAAGTGGCTTCAAGAGCATGGCGGAGGAAGTTGGGCTGTGTGTGTATTACATTGATAACCCAGCTCTGATGACCCCCAATTACCCTCGGGGACAGGGTTGGTAACCGTTTCGTTTGCATTGTTTTTGTTAAGCTTAGAAAGTTGGATTGTTTGTTTTTCCAGCAATTGTCGTTCTAGGCTCACTGGTTATCCCATGGCCTTTCAGAAGGCACTGGGGAATGGGGAGCTGTGCTCACTAAGGCATGACCTCCGCATTGACCTCTACATTTTTGTAACAAATTCCTCCGTATTTTTTCTTCCCTTGCGTCACGTCTCACCCTATCGATTTCGCATAAGAAGAAAATAAAAGTCCGATAATATCCTTTTATGGGAATGGGATTTATATATGGCTGAGCATTACGCTTCTCTGACTTTACAATAAGAAAGAGTTTTTAAAAACAGATGCATTGTGCCCCCAACTGTCCCGATTTTGCAGCTCTATTCCACGGGCCTGATTTCATCCAGCGCAGTGCCACTGGAGGATAGGGAATTCATGCGTGGGTGCATGCCTCCGATCTGTCCCAAGTTTTTGCCCTCTGTTTGGGTTTTCAAGACAGGACAGAGGTAGAGCTCAGCGCATGGCGGGACCACGGAATACAGGACGGCAATCCCAATTTAAAGGTCTAGGAGACCGGAGAATAGACAGATGAAAGACACAGGATGAGGACAAGATGCCACGGATGGGGCATCTAATCCTCTGAGCTGCGTCCACCATCCAGAAAACCCTGTTTTCCAAATTCTCATAAGTAGAGGGGAACTTGATGGCATACTATCCATTGGTTATATTCAGTATGAAGGCTCTTACTCCCACGCAGGCTTGCAGCCAGGTCAGAGGTATCTAAAGATACACTCCAGGAGGGCACAGGAACAATAACGAAGCTAAAGATTAAGAAAACAATAATAATTTTAATTGTTTTCAGAAGGGAGTAGATGAAATGTCTCATTTCACGTGTGTGTGTGTGTGTGTGTGTGTGCGGGGTAGAGAAAGAGAGAGTTCAGCTATATTTCAAACTCGGCTACTTTGGCCTTAACTTTTCAAATTCCCTTGTCAATTCCTTCATTTAAATGTGTATAAACATATTAGTAAACGGTTTGCCAGTAAAACCTGCTACATGCTGGATTCACATGAAGACAAAGCGTTAATTCCAGTTGCATTTTTCCTCCCTAGATTCGATTTTTTTTTTTCCGTGCCGGAAATATTAGCAGAGACTTTCTCCTAATTTGGAAAAGGATTTCATGTTTCTGTCTGATGCTCTGCACACATATTAACACAAGGCTGTGCTCTATGACGTGTACATTTCATTTCTATACCAGGTTCACATCTTCTCCTCTCCCTTGATTGTGCGAATGGTGTGAACTAATGCCAGACACCAGGGTGCGCACAACTAAAAACGTTTACTGCGAGCAAGAAAGTTTTAAAAATCTTTTATATACAATATATGGATAGGTCTCTTCCCAATATATATATATATATATATATATATATATATATATTTATTACCATTTATTTATATAGTGCCAACAATTTACGTATCGCTAGATACAGCGCATAGAAGGGAACTACATACTATGTTAGACAAACTGGAACAGACTGGTACGTGAGGTAGAGAGCAGCCGATATAGATTATATATACACACACACACACACACACACACACACACACACACACACACACACACACACTATAGCAGAAATACACTAACCCTAGAGCCATTGTTAGCAGCCACCTGGCTTTTTAAAATTGACTCAATGATTTAAATTTACTGCTAGTGTTGAGTAAATAAAAATCCATACGTGACATAAAAAATATTTACATTATATTAGCAAATATTTACATTACAGGGAATTGAGCTGGGATTTTAAAACTTTAGGCCAACATAGTTGAATTGGAGAATACGGCTGCTTTTGCCTTAAGTTTGAAATCCCCGTCTCAATTCCCTGCAAATCTCCCTTTATTGTGTAGACCCTTAAGAAATAAATTTGTTGCATGTCTGCCTGTGGTCTCATGTTAACGATGTCACCTTGTGGGTTGATTTGCAAATGAACTGCCTTCAATCAGAAGTATGCAATTTGCATATCGAGCCAAGAGGTGATGTCATAACCCGGCCTTGCTTTGAAAACTGAGAGATTTTGATTTTCCTGCAAGTTGCTTGTAACATCACTTTCGGAAGCAGAGCTGCCAGCAGAAATTTGGTGACCCCTTTACATAACAAATGGTCTGAGCTGCCACAACAAGGGGGGAGTGGGGGGGGAAAGAACCTGCACATGCCAAAAAATAAAAATACAGAATTGCACAGTTAAAAAAAGGCTCCTTTTACTGTCTTATTCAACCAGCAGGTTTCATATGTAACATATTTCAGGAGATGAAGTACAAAGGCTTCTCTCAGTTGGCTAAAGTTACATATGTACAAATTAAATGGATACCCAGATCACTGACACGGCCCGAGTAGGGGCCCCTAGCTAATTCTGCCATGCCTTTGTTTCCTCAGGGTGCTGTAAACACTGAAGTGCATCCTGCAAATATTCCACAGGAGTAGAAACCCCTCCTTACCTGTCTGGCCATGTGCTTTCATGTCTGCTTCCTGCTCTGCACACATGCACAGCTGCCACTCAGGAAGTGCTGCTTTGTAACAAAGCATGCTGGGAATTGTTGCTTTGTAACAAAGCATGCTGGGAATTGTAGTGTTAATTTCCCTGCAGGTCTAGCTCCATTATCTGTGTTTAAACAGAGGGCCACCTAGCAGGCCCCCAGGACAGCCATTGTAAGGCTTGTACCCCCCCTGATGGTGGCCCTGTTAGTATGTGCCCAGCAGCACTGCTGATGACACAGAGAGAGTGTTTGCACTGAGTCAGTCCCCAGCCTGTGATATAGTTCCTGTAACTGAGCAGCTGCTGTGACTGCACACGTGTGGGCGGATGTTCTCCCCATCTGATTACTGCTCATATGTTTCTAGTTTTGGGTCAGTCTTTTGATTCATCTTTTCTAACGCAGTTAACCCTGCCACTGCTGGATCGTGCACCAGTAAGAATCTGCAGCACTCTGCAAAAGACTGAAACTGTATCGCAAAGATGGCGAATATATACCCCCGGGGAGGGCGGCAGCGTGCCTGGATGGTTGGTACAGTTTCCATGCTTCTGTTAAGCATTATTTTTTTAAACTCACATTCGCCTGTTGATACAGGCCTGGGATCTTCCACACTCTGCATCATGTAAAGTGAAGAGAATACAGACAGATCCTAGAAACTGCAAATAATGTGCAAATCAATTCATTGCTGATGCAACTACCAGAGACGTGTAAATAGTTTTAGTAAGTAAAAAAAAAAAATAATTTCACATACACAACATACAAACAATAAGCTAGAATTCCAATCCATTTAAAGTGGATCTGCAATATTTAGTGTATTTGTTAAATTTACTCACCCTTTAATCTTTAACCACGTATTATTCACATGGAGAAACCCCCTACTTCTCTATAAAAAAAATAATAAAAGAGCTTGACAAATTCAAAGTGTTCCTTTAAGGCCAGTGATCCAGGGCCTGTGTCTCGGCTGGTACAATGCCAGTCACCCACACTGTCAGTCGGAAGTTTTAATTTGCAGATTGTTTTGTTCAGTCCATTAGTTCGTTAGCTGATAAAAATGAAAGATTTTGTTTGTTACAAAAATTGTGCTTGCCGTGTGAAAATGCAATAGTTTTGTAAATTAAAGAGACAGATCCACTACAGTGTCTGCAAAACAAATTTTTGAATGAGTATTGCATCATGTAAAGTAAACAATATATGCTTCCTGTCTCCTAAATGCTGTACATAAAGTGCAGTGATGTTATTTCTATAGTGACAGGTCCTGCCTATCCCCCCCTTGTTCTGTTATATCATACAGCTGGCTGAAGCAATTGAAACAGCTGAGTTGAACAAAACAGAAAGAGGCTGATTCCACAGTAATGGCTCATTACCAAAAAGCTGCAGAGAAGGCAGGTACCGCCTTCTGTGCTCACCCTCTCCTGGGGGGGTCACTGAATTTCGGACCCTGTGAAATTATTTTCGACATAAATAGTTTTACAGTAAATATACGTGCATTTTCATGTATAATAAAATCATACAGAAAATAAGAGAGGTGGGACTGCCTCTTTTAAAGTGCGAGTAGCTCAATGTAACATTACTCCAGTTTTGGTACCTTTTTTGCAGCAACCTTCTTACCGGTGAGATTACACTGTTGCATAGATCGTCCATGCTGTGTAGGTACTTACACTACAGTCACTTTTCAAGGTGTAGTAGGACTTTGTTGTGGTTGTTTCTGCATTCATTCTGTATAGCATATTGTATGGTTTGTTTTATGAAAAAAGTACTTTGTTATATTTGGGACACCTCCTTTCTAACCTGTCACATGTCCTCTAACGTGGCTGCATGCTCTTGCTGAAAACTACAGCTTGGTGTTCGTTTGAGCAGAGTTAGTCACTGACTTCTTGTAGCCAATCCCATGTACCTGTTTGTATTAGTTTCATTCAATTCACACTCATGGTTATGCAATAAGATAAATTGTCAATTGATCTCCGAGCTTGCCGGCTGAGGCGATCAAAAAATCTCCCCTCACCAACCGCAAGGTAGTGCAAGGGATGTGGGGGCAATCCGGTTAGTGGCAAGAAACCGCTGGCTATTCAGAAAGTGCCACTAGACGGAGAATTTTGTGATATTCATTCTGGTCCATATTAAGTTCAGTATATTTATGTAAAGATCTCAGTATTGCTCAGCTATTAATCACTGTTTTATCACATACCACTTTCTTACACCAACCTTGAGGTCTGCTCACCTACAGCCTATCCCACGGAGTAGACAGCATTCGGCACTCCAGATGTTGTCGACTCCATCTCCCATAATGTTGTAACGCTGGCAAAGCATCACGGGAAATGTAGTCCATAACCTCTGGAGTGCTGAAGGTTGCCTATCCCAATCTTTGGAACCCATCAGTCAATGTTCTGTACCGTGTAGTTTTTATAGATAAACAGTATCTGTTGTGGGTATTTTTGCTGTGTTTTTCAGTGTGTCTGTGCTGTCGCCTCTTGATGACATCACCCTTGTGGCTTGATATGCAAATGGCACATTTTCCCAGTGATAGGATACAGCATAACCACAAATCCCTCTTAATCTATACATTTGCTTGCAATCTTGCTAACACCCTGCATAGATCGGTTATCATTCTCTGCCTTAAGGTAACTTTGGGACATACCCCCTTTATGTCTTATGTTTACATGCCAAATATTGCATGGTTCAGACATTATATGAACCTCGGGAATCCTATACTATAGTTATGTTATAAATACATAAAGGGAATCAACACAGTAAAGGAAGAGAGTATATTTAAAAGAAGAAAAACTACCACAACTAGAGGACATAGTCTTAAATTAGAGGGGCAACGATTTAAAAGTAATATCAGGAAGTATTACTTTACTGAGAGGGTAGTGGATGCATGGAATAGCCTGCCAGCAGAAGTGGTAGAGGTAAACACAGTCAAGGATTTTAAGCATGCGTGGGATAGACACAAGGCTATCCTAGCTATAAGACCGGGAAGGGGGGGACTAATAAAAGTACTCAAAAAAAAACAAAAAAAAATTGGGCAGACTAGATGGACCGAATGGTTCTTATCTGCCAACACATTCTATGTTTCTATGTTACTTGAACGATGCAATCTATATATTTCTCATTTGACAGAGCAAAGACTTCCATGTGGCCCGAGAGAGTATGGATCTGAATAGATACATGGTGGGCTTCCAAAGCACACCTAGCATTCCATTAAATAAAATAAATGTATGGCATTTTAAAGCTGTACCCATAGCTCACCAGTACTGCTGTCCTATAGTTTATTATTGCCAACAGAACCAGCAGAAAACCCCCCATTCCCCTGTGGCCACCAGCACTGCTTTTGTCTCTTTTTGGTCTGGAATGATCAAAAGACAAAATGGCAAGTAAATTGATCTGCTTGTGGAATGTAGATTCACAGTAACAGGATCCGGAGCTGTTCTAGCTGAGTAAACACTTCTTCAGTTCCTTGTGTTTTTGGAATTCATTGTTCACCATTTGCAGCACCACCAAATATACTTTAATTTTATAAATCCCGGTCCGTGCTGTCATTTTATAAATCCCGGTCCGTGCTGTCATTTTATAAATCCCGGTCCGTGCTGTCATTTTATAAATCCCGGTCCGTGCTGTCCTTTTATAAATCCCGGTCCGTGCTGTCATTTTATAAATCCCGGTCCGTGCTGTCATTTTATAAATCCCGGTCCTTGCGGTCATTTTATAAATCCCGGTCCGTGCGGTCATTTTATAAATCCCGGTCCGTGCTGTCATTTTATAAATCCCGGTCCGTGCTGTCATTTTATAAATCCCGGTCCGTGCTGTCCTTTTATAAATCCTGGTCCGTGCTGCCATTTAATCAGACAATGTGCATCTTGTCATCTTGTATCTGACTGAAAAGGCTTGTGAACGATGCTACAACCTAGTCATAGTTTAGGAAGAGAGCCTTCCTAAAAAATGTGCGAGGGAAATGCTCCAATTTGCCCTGTTTCTCCACGTCCCCTATTAATAAGTGATTTGGGCAGTTCACTTTTTAGAATATATATATATATATATATATATATATATTTTTTTTTTTTTTTGCAGAAAAAAATGACTATGTGGTCACTCTTCCCCTATACCATACTTCTCAAAACGGATTAACTTAAACACAGTGGAGGTTATCGACTGGGGCATAGTTCTAAAAGTGATGCAGTTACCGTGGAAACCAATGGAACGTTCTTGCTGATGACATCACTTTTAGAACTTTGGCCCAGAACTGACTTTTAGAAATAACCCATATTGCACCAGTGGCTTTAACACAGGCCCGTATTATGCATTTACAGTCTCTAACCTATACCCTACTTGGATACTGTGCCTGAAGGGATGTGGGAGCATTGAAGAAAAAAAAAAAAGAAACCTGATTAGATCCTGAGTTATAGTACAAAGCTCAGGAAGTTGTAAGTGCTCAGTGTGTTATTTGTATAGGGCTGGTTTGTTTTATAACCCCTTTAATATGTAGAGCTTGCTCCTTATTAAAGAGGTCACTGTTTCTTTAAACGCTTATCAGATACACACCTACGTAGATGCCTATCTGTATTTTAAAAGACAAAAGAAAGGAAATCATGGAGCCTGTTTGAATGCAGTATTCACAAGTAGGCTTAAACCAACAGACTTGAGAAACCTGACTCTCGGTTGGAGATGTGTATCAGTGCTCTGGACCTGGAGGGTATTGTATGGTTTGGAGGTTACTAGGGCAATACAGGATCCGAAATAATAAGTGCATGTCACATATAGAAAACACATGGACAAAATACAGAAAATGTGGACATAAAAAAGGGAATTTCAAACTAAAAAGTAATTGGAAACATTTTCCAATTTAGCTGAATGAGAGATTTTTTCCAACTTGGCTATTTTGGCCTTAAGTTTGAACTTCCCTTCTCAGTTCCCTGCAATACTCCTCCCCCCCCCTCCCGAATAAGTCCCTAAGCTAGGTGCAACTGTTCTTTACCTCATATATCAGTCTTTCTCTGTTTGTCTCACAACATGTAGAACCCTGTATGCTCTATACCAATTGCCACATACGTTGTTGGTGCTATATAAATAAACATTCATGTATTGTAATGTTCACTGTCCCTTTAAAAGGACATTAGGATTAATGTAACAGGTGCATAAAATGTAATTGGGCTAAATCGGAGCAAAATGTAAAGGTGACGCCCATCAAACCTCAAAGTATCTCGCAGAGCCATACTGATTCTCGTACCCTATTACTGAGGTTCACAGCAGTCATTGATTCACCCAGTGTAATGCATAGAGAATACGTCACTTTTCCTCTGTGTAGTGAGGGAGGGATGCCCACCCAATGTAGACATTTAGGGGATGCTCAGAGTTTCGTGCTTTACCTTTAATTGTTTTTTTTTTTTTTTAAATCACATTTCTGAACAGAGCTAAAAAATGTTGTGTTAATGTCATTAGAACGTTTGTGCTGGGTTAGAGGGTTAGATTAAGGGGTTTGGCATATTTTACCCTTCTTGGCCTATCTCTTGTTTGTACACTAATACTTCTCATACCACCTCTTTATTTGGCTTACGTTATATTTGTAAATATTGTATCTGTATAGGAAACAAGATATTTGTGTCCAAAAGTACCTAAGCTAAATCATTTAAAGGGCAATGGTCAAACTAGAATACAAATAAAGTTCCTTATTAAGCCCTCAATGCTGCATATAACTCTATCAGGGAGCAGACATATTAGGTCAGATTTTTCTTAATCTAACCCATCTGGCCCAATATTATAAACAACATGTCCGCCCCTGATAGAGATACACAGAGCAAAGATTCTAAACACATGTCCACCCCGTGATAGAGCTATACAGAGCAAAGATTCTAAACAACATGTCCGCCCCCTGATAAAGCTATACAGAGCAAAGATTCTAAACAACATGTCCGCCCCCTGATAGAGATATACAGAGCAAAGATTCTAAACAACATGTCCACCCCGTGATAGAGCTATACAGAGCAAAGATTCTAAACAACATGACCGCCCCCTGATAGAGATATACAGAGCAAAGATTCTAAACAACATGTGCACCCCGTGATAGAGCTATACAGAGCAAAGATTCTAAACAACATGACCGCCCCCTGATAGAGCTATACAGAGCAAAGATTCTAAACAATGTCAGCCCCCTGATAGAGCTATACAGAGCAAAGATTCTAAACAACATGTCCGCCACCCTGATAGAGCTATACAGAGCAAAGATTCTAAACAACATATCCACCCCTGATAGACCTATAAAGAGAAAAGATTCTAAACAACATGTCCGCCCCCTGATAGAGCTATACAGAGCAAAGATTCTAAATAACATGTCCGCCCCCTGATAGAGGTATACAGAGCAAAGATTCTAAACAACATGACCGCCCCCTGATAGAGCTATACAGAGCAAAGATTCTAAACAACATATCCACCCCTGATAGACCTATACAGAGAAAAGATTCTAAACAACATGTCCGCCCCCTGATAGAGCTATACAGAGCAAAGATTCTAAACAACGAGTCCACCACCTGTCAGAACAATACAGAGCAAAGAGGGCTCAATAAGGTCCATTAAAAAGCAGATAAATTAAATGAATTGCTAAGAAACAAAAGTCTACAGAATTGCTGATCACTATCGA
>CM069868.1:11365241-11412741 GCA_036172795.1 Pelodytes ibericus | reverse complement strand
TCCAGCATGACTGTGCCCCAGTGCACAAAGCAAGGTCCATAAAATGGTTAGACGAGTTTGGTTTGGAAGAACTTGACTGACCGCACAGAGGCCTGATCACAACCCCATCAAACACCTTTGGGATGAACTGGAATGGAGATTGTAAGCCAGGCCTTCTCTTTCAACACCAGTGCCTGACCTCACAAATGATCTACTGGATAAATGGGCACAAATTCCATGAACACTCCCAAATCTTGTGGAAAGCCTTCCCAGAAGAGTGGAAGCTGCTAGAGCTGCAAAGGATGGACCAACTTCATATTAATGTCTATGCGTTTAGAATAGAAACATAGAATGTGTCGGCAGATAAGAACCATTCGGTCCATCTAGTCTGCCCAATTTTTTTTTGAGTACTTTTATGAATGCAATGTCATAAAAGTCCCTGTGATGGTCAGATGTCCCATATCTCCATATTATGTATGTTCTCAGGCCCTGTGGGTTGAACGGTCCCTCTAATATACATTTACATGTTTGCATTGTTTTTTCAACTTGGAACGCTCCTTGAATGAAAGCAGTAAAAAATAAATAAATAACATATTAAATGGAGGCTGGATCCGGAGACACCTTCCAGTAAAGTGATACGACACCACAGTCGGTAATAAAAATGTTCTTTACGGACATGTGCTGGCCAAGCCGTGTGCGGCCTAATTAGTCTGTAATCTTTACAGGACAGGGAACACGTTCGTAACCATCATTTGCTGTCACCTTGCTGTTGTGAATTTACACTCCTTCCCTTGGTAAACAAAACACATTCTGGTAGGCGTCCATGCCATGTGTATCCAGACTACTCCTAAACCTACCTCTCGTCTGTCGACCTCACTTCTTTCTCTTACAACTCACAGTATGTTCACATGCTTTCTCTCTGCAGTCCATGACTCTGCAACGGTTTATGGACTACACTTCCCACTAATCTGGCAATGGTAGATGCAATCCAATAGTAGCTTAAAGGAACTGTCTGGTGTCCAAAATGCATCTTCCAAATATTAATGCATATTAATGTGCTTTCAACGTACTTTAAAATGCATGTTTTACATTTTGCATTGCCATACAATATAAAATACTTACAGCTAGATGAAATTGTGAAATGACAACAGTTTGCAAGAAACCAGGACTCCCCACACTAGCTGAGTAAGTTATTTCCTTTTTTTTTTTTTGCTGCAGCAACCAATGAGAATAATTTCATTCAAATTTAATTTTCTTTATCTCTAGTTATGTCATCAGACAATATGTTGCACAGCTAAGAGACCCTGCTGTGTACAAGAGCAAGTTTGTCACAGTCCACACAATGTATTCTATTCTAGCAGCACAGGAAGGGATTAAGTGAAACAAGACATGTTGTTTAGAATCTTCGGTTTAGATGAGGGAAGATCTGACCCAACGTTCTTAACACAATGTCTAGATCACCCACTTTGTCACCTATGATGTGTCACTGGCTGTCACAGTTCCCCAATACCTGCTGTTGTCACAATTAACTTTTATTTCCCCCTCCCCCCAAATTTCCTCCTGCCTCTTCATTCAGCTTATGTTTCTCATGATCTCCATTCCCTCTGGATTGTAAGCTTGTTTCGCAGGGCCCCCTACCTCATGTTCTAGCCTGAATAAATTTGTCAGATTTTGTTTGTAACTCCCTTTTTATGCTCTGTACCAAAGTGCTGTGCAAATTGTTGGTGCTATATTAAAAAAAATGGTAATGTAATGTAGTATGTCCTCCCACTGATAGCGTAGCTAGGTTAAAGATAAGGAACTTTCTTTGTATTATTTCCTTAAAGCATTTCTATTTAAAACATCTACAGTCATTCATTTAAACATAAGATGATATTTGTCCTAATGTTTACATTTTTTTTTTATTGAGAGCTGTGTGTCTGGACGTGGACAACACTGCATCATGATCACCTCATCTTTTTAAAAAGCATTGCTGGGAGACACACACATTCCTTGACATATTATGTTTAATGGGTCAAGCATGAGCCACATTTTGGCCTTTGAAGACCTCTCCCGTTAACCACATCCTGTCTTTCCATACAATGGGAACAGCAAAACATTCCCTCCCACAGCAAATGTTGCCTCAATCTTTTCCAAAACCCATAGCCTCCTCCCCGCTGCCGCACTAGAAAAAGACCCTCTCTATAGAGCAGCCCCAACCTTATCTTTATTCCAAAATATGGGTTCCATAAAAGTCTTTAGATGTTTATCTAGACAGTCGTCTGATGGGTCTAGTATGGTGGTTATCTAAATTGTGTTTTTCTTAGCTTTTGTCTAGCGTGCAGTCTGACGGGTTTGCAACTTATTCGTAAGGTAGTCTGTAATGGATGTTTTGTCTCCTGTCTCTTGGAGATATCTCGTTGATTAAAACTTAATTATGGTATTACTCCTTCTATTCTTTCTTACATTCCTTTCTGGGAAGACCACACTTGACAAATAAATATATATATAATAACGCCCCCCCCCCCCCCCTTTTTTTTGTGGCTTCGTGTTACCATCACAATTACTAGAACGAGGGTTTGCATTTTTGAAGATAGAAAATGGAGGAAAAAGTGGGTAAAGTAAGAAAATATAACTTTACTAAGTGGCTAGTAGGTAGTGGTGACATTTCAAACTTCAGGCCAAAGTAGCAGAGTTTGAAGTAGGGAGGAATTCTTCCAACTGGGCTTCTTTGGTCTTAAGATTGCAGTTTCCTTTTCGATTCCATGAAATTCCCTCTTTCATGGAAAAAAAAAAACCCTTAATATGTAAACCCTGGGCAGCAAGGTGCACCCAAGAGTAACCAACAGTAACAACAAAGCAGGGGTTACTTGGACCTCTTCCAACACATCAGCTTTGAGTTGCCAGTATATAATAGGTGAGGTTAGGGCAGCGGTGGCGAACCTATGGCACGCCGAGCCCTCGGCTGTGGCACGCGGTCAGGTTAAGCTCTCACCGCTTATCTGCTCCGTTGCCCTGGAGGTGCAGACATAAGTGTAATAGATTGGCGCCGCCGGTCATCTGCTTCTTCTCCAGATGATTGGCGCATGCGCGTTCTGTGAAGAAGCGTTCAAGTCGGAAAGCAATTAACTGTTTGCTTTCCGACTTGAACGCTTCTTCACATAACGCACATGCGCCAATCATCTGGAGAAGAAGCAGGTGACCGGCAGCGCCCATCTATTACACTTATGTCTGCACCTACAGGACAACGGAGCAGATTACCGGTGAGAGCTGAACCTGTATGTGTGTGTGTTTGTGAGTATGTGTGTGTGTATGAGTATAAGTGTGTGTATGAGTATAAGTGTGTGTGTGTGTGTGTATGAGTGTCTGTGTATGAGTATAAGTGTGTGTGAGTATGAGTATAAGTGTGTGTGTATGAGTGTCTGTATGAGTATAAGTGTGTGTGTTTGGGGATATGTGTGTGTATGAGTGTGTGTGAGTATGAGTATAAGTGTGTGTGTACAAGTATAAGTGTGTGTGTGTATGAGTGTCTGTATGAGTATAAGTATGAGTGTGTGTGAGTATAAATGTGCGCGCATGAGTATAAGTGTGTGTGTATGAATATGAGTATAAGTGTGTATGTGTATGAACGTGTGTGTGTATGAGTATAAGCGTGTGTGAGTATGCAGTGTTGGCACTTTGTGGTCTGCAAATTTGTGTCGGTCAAAAATTGGGCACTCGGAACCAAAAACGTTCGCCACTTCTGGGTTAGGGTCTCACCCTGCTGACCGTGTGCCTTGAATGGCAGATGAGATATTTGTAAAAGGAGAGAGTCTGTCCCTATAAACATTACTTAAACCGTGATTGCAGGGCATAGGAAATAATGTAAATTGCGTTGGCAGAATTGCAAGGAAATGCATAAATGTTTTTTTTAAATATACCTGCAGTGTCTCCTGTTTATGACATCACCTGTCCCTGATATGCAAATGACACACTTCCCATTGAAATCTGTTCATTTGCACAACAAGCCATAAACAGGAGACACGACCGGTACACTTCAAACATTTGTTGGCAAAGCAGCAGTCACAATGTATAGATCGTTTTGAATTCTTTGCATTCACACTATAAACAAAGTTCGGTTCACGGTTGGTACAGAGGCATGTATTAGAAGAAAAGGTTAAAACCCCCGATGCCTCTAGTCCTATGCAGGTACACGCGGCTTGTCTCGGAGGTCTGCCTCGCAGCTGAGGCAGCGCTCGTCAGATGCTGGCACATGTTGTCAGTGTGCCCCTCTGTTGGTGCAGCACTGAGACGCTGTCGCCGACAGACGCAGCCATGATACTTTAGATACTAGAAGTGAAGAGAAACATTGAGTGTCTCTAACTCCTTACACAGCTGATTGTTGTCACAGTGAGACTGTTGCCATATTGTCCGTCAGACACTAACTGTTTGTGTGTTTTGTTTCTCGCAGTGACAGTTACGCACGGGTACGAGCTGTGGTGATGACCCGGGATGATTCCAGTGGTGGATGGCTGCCACTTGGAGGTGGTGGGCTCAGCTGCGTCACCGTCTACAAGACCCCCCACCACGAAGAGAACGGCTGCGCGGATTTCCTTGTCCGGGGGGAGAGGCTCAGAGACAAAACCGTAAGATTGTGCTCTCAGTAACACTCGCCACACCTTGAACCTTTTCACCGTCACCTGCTTTTAGTTCACATTACGCCTCTCCTGTTGCCGTGAGTTTTCTCTTTTGGCTAACCTGTGCTATTGTTCTCTTAAAAGGGACCCTGTCAACCTCAACAGTGTTTATACTGTGCATGTAGAGAATAGAAAATGATCAATCTATACCTTGTCATTGTGTTGGCAACAAATGCATAAAATAAGATGAAAAAAATATGTCGTCAATGCGTCAGTTCTGTGTCCGGCTGACATCACCTTGTGGCTTCCTATGCAAATTACGCACTTCCCATTAAAAAGTAGTTCATTTGCATATCAAGCCACAAGATGATGTCATAAACAGAAGACACCACAGACACATTAAGACATGTTTTTCTTTCCTTTTATGCATTTGCTGCAATTCTGCTAACACAATGTATAGATCGTTTTTGATCTATACAGAGTCCCATTAAGTACAGTTGTCTTCATACCCTTCCTTACTTGTTTCTTGTCCGTTAAAGGGGCAGTTCCACTAATAGGGTCAAAAAACACAAATCATTTTTACATAAGTAACATGTAAAGAAAAATAAACAGATCTGACTTATCAGTTCCCCCCCCTCTCAACTTTGATCTCCTAAAAACTGCATATAATGTGTAATAGTTTAATTGCTGTTGCTGTAGAAGTCCTGCCTATCTCCTCCAAGCTCCTCCTTATTGCAATGTCGCTGAATTCAGAAGCCCCCCTGAAATTTATTATCATTGTAATACTACAGGAGAACTGGAGATTGTCAGAAACCAGCAGCGACTGCCCCTTTAATCTTAATTTGCTTGCTTAGTGTCCTTATCTGTCCACATGGTTCCTGCCTTAAAAGCAAGGTTGGCCTTTTACTAATCTTGCTCAACTAGTCAGCTCTTTTATACTTGCTAGCACGTCTTATGTCACCCATACTCTGCTCTCCAGCTGCCTCCTGTAACAAACTGAGAAACATGCTCTTGATTTCAATGTTCTTTATTTACTGACGTTCCCTGTTGGGATAACTGGCCGACGGCATCTATCCAGTGTCATAAGTGTATATGTTTTTATACTGAACATTCTCTGGTATGGGGTAGATGTGTGACTTAATCATGCTGAATGACGTGTTTTGGTGGTTACCAGTGCGCATGTGGTCTTTCTCTCCAGTCACCTGTCTACCTTAGTAACTTGAGCGGTGGCATAGTGTTATTTTAGGTGCATTTGTTTTAGGCAGTCTTTCAGCAGTTTGGATCTGAGCTGGTCTCGCTAGCTTGGCGGCAGCAGATTGGATCTAAGCTGGTCTCGCTAGCTTGGCGGCAGCAGATTGGATCTAAGCGGGTCTCGCTAGCTTGGCGGCAGCAGTATCTTGGTTGCAGCAGATTGGATCTGAGCTGGTCTCGCTAGCTTGGTGGCAGCAGTAGCTTGGTGGCAGCAGATTGGATCTGAGCTGGTCTAACTAGCTTGGTGGCAGCAGTAGCTTGGTGGCAGCAGATTGGATCTGAGCTGGTCTAACTAGCTTGGTGGCAGCAGTAGCTTGGTGGCAGCAGATTTGATCTGAGCTGGTCTCACCAGCTTGGCGGCAGCAGTAGCTTGGTGGCAGCAGATTGGATCTGAGCTGGTCTCGCTAGCTTGGTGGCAGCAGTAGCTTGGTGGCAGCAGATTGGATCTGAGCTGGTCTAACTAGCTTGGTGGCAGCAGTAGCTTGGTGGCAGCAGATTTGATCTGAGCTGGTCTCACCAGCTTGGCGGCAGCAGTAGCTTGGTGGCAGCAGATTGGATCTGAGCTGGTCTAACTAGCTTGGTGGCAGCAGTAGCTTGGTGGCAGCAGATTAGATCTGAGCTGGTCTCGCTTACTTGGTGGCAGCAGTAGCTTTTGTGGCAGCAGATTGGATCTGAGCTGGTCTCACTAGCTTGGTGGCAGCAGTAGCTTGGTGGCAGCAGATTGGATCTGAGCTGGTCTCACTAGCTTGGTGGCAGCAGTAGCTTGGTGGCAGCAGATTGGATCTGAGCTGGTCTCACTAGCTTGGTGGCAGCAGTAGCTTGGTGGCAGCAGATTGGATCTGAGCTGGTCTCACTAGCTTGGTGGCAGCAGTAGCTTGGTGGCAGCAGATTAGATCTGAGCTAGCTTGGTAACAAGTCTATTGTGCTCTGTTTTCAAACTCGCTCACCTTCATATTTTGTTCTCTATACCCATTAGTTTGGTTTCCTTCTTTACACTGTAGCAGTGTATTTCTTTACTGCGCTGTTAAAGGAGTAGTTGCACCTAGCCTATTAAAATTAACTTATTTTTACTTTAGCAATTTTCCAGTTCCCTTGTAGCTTGACATGGAAAATAATTTCACCGGGGCTTCTAAATTCAGTGAAATTCCAATGAGGAGGAGCTTGGAGAGAGTGGGAGGGGCTGGGAGAGAGGGAGGGGCTTAGAGAGATGGACGGGACTTTATATGCAGCATATACAAGACAGGAAGTGGAAAAAGTACTTATCAAAACTTTTTTTTTTCACCTGGTGAGTGGAGCTGTCCCTTGATAAGAGCAATGTTGCAGCTTGGTTTTCATCTCTGTCTAGCGGTGGATCTGAGAGACACTGCACCAGCCTAGAGTAAGGCAGACAATACTTTAGTGTGCAGACAACAGACACGATCGTGTCACCCTGTCTGCCGCACAGTCTGGAATTTTGTAAGTATTATTATTGAGTGGGAATGCCGCTAAGGATCGCGCCTGGGTTACCCGGTCTTGGCAAGCTGTCATTCACAGCAGCGAGTCCAAAAATGGTCTGGGATGCTGGGAGGCGGCGAAAACAAGCTTGTTTTTCCCCATTCTGGCACGAATGGAACACGAGAGAAAAAAATAGGAGCATATGGGCAGCGTGCGAGTGGCTCTCAGCACAACGATGGGGTGTTTCTTGGATGTACTTAGTACCAGAATGTGCAATCGTGTTCCTGTCTCTCCTCCGCCTCCCTCCTGTACTATAACTGTGCTTACATCCATGCAGCGGAGGAGGCATCAGGCGGGGCCACAGGTCACTCACTACAAGAGGCATGATGGGATAGGACAGGTGTCCATACAACAACCCCAGTGTCAAGCAGATCCATAGCATTACTTTACTGAGAGGGTAGTGGATGCATGGAATAGTCTTCCAGTAGAAGTGGTAGAGGTTAATACAGTGAAGGAGTTTAAGCATGCATGGGATAGGTATAAGGCTATCCTAGATATAAGATAAGGCCAGGGACTAATGAAAGTATTACATTACTGAGAGGGTAGTGGATGCATGGAATAGTCTTCCAGTAGAAGTGGTAGAGGTTAATACAGTGAAGGAGTTTAAGGATGCATGGGATAGGTATAAGGCTATCCTAGATATAAGATAAGGCAAGGGACTAATGAAAGTATTCATATTATTACTTATTTTAAGTTATTAAGGGTGGTGAAGTATCAGGGATTAAGATAAAATGTAACTTTTAATAGTATCGATTAAAATAATCGTTAGTGAAGAACACACACAACACAAACCAGTAGTATTGATTTTTTTATTCAATACTATTAAAAGTTAAGCTTTACCTTAACCCCTGGTACCATTTTTTAGGAATTATATTTGGGTTCACCCCCAGTTTGAGGTCTCTCACTCCAGGAGGCTTTATTATTATAATTATTAAAGTTTCACGGTTTACCTTTGTTTATTTTATGTTAGGCAGAAATTTGGCAGACTAGACAGTCCGAAATGGTTCTTATCTGCCGGTGACACATGCTGACCACTGCTGGGACTTTAAGCCGTCCAAAAGGAAAACTTAGGTTATATTTGTAAAACGGAGAGTGATGCAGAGTTCCCACCAGTCCCGAAATTGTCCTATTGGAGGCGGCCATGTTGTTTAGAATCTTGGGTTTTTTATTAAAGCCTTTCTTTCCCTTGTACTTATTTTTTTTTTTTGTCCTTTAAAATTCCCCCCCGTGGGTGTGGCGGGGATGGGTTTGGGTCCCCCTATCTTCTCTCTGTGCATCTCGTTTCCGTGTCGCCCCCTCCCTTCCTGCGGCCGGCAGTTGCCGCGCACCTCGCTTCAGTTCCATAAAGTGTGTATCTCTAGCCCTTGCTCGCCATGCGCTGTGTCTCCATGGCGACGGATTAATAATCCCAGGGAAGGAGACAGACTGTTAGTGGGAGAGAGTGTGCAGGTTCCTGCATGAATCAGCTCTCTCTCCTGGCATCTCTGTTCGATCTCGGGTGGGGGGGGGGGGGGGGGGGAATAAACACTAGGCATGCAGCCAGAGTGACATATTGCTCATAGAAGGCGATGCAGGTGTTGAGAACGTACTGGGTGGGGCGATGTATAACGCAGACACGTATAAAAGGGTCCGCACAGTTAACAAAAAAAAAAAAACAAGTAGAAACAGTGCATTTTCCAAATAATAAAAATAAGTACAACATACAGAGAATAAAGGAGGTATGTCTGATACATTGTATTTCACTGCGGTTACTCTTGAGGTATGTTTCTTCACATTTGTCACATATTTTATATTGAGTATTATTATTATCTTGTTTGATTTATCAAGTGTTTTGTCATTTTCTGATTATTTTTTTTTGGGGGGGGGGGGGGTAGGGGGTGTTTCCCACCGTTTTATTGTACCTGGATTTTCATCTTTTTTTATTTTGCGTTACCTCTATATTGATACATATTTCTATGGTTCTGCCTCTTTAACGTCTTTTTTCGAACGCTAGGCCCAGACTGGCTGCTTTACCAGCTTTGAGACTCTTGTGTGGATTTCCCATCAGTACCTTTTACCCCTCCAGTAAATTTAAAAAAAAAAAAAACAGGATTTTCCCCTCTTTCTCCTTATGTGGGCTAGCTCATTTTCTGTATGTTAGATATGTCCCTAATATATGTAAAAATGATCTTGTTTTTACCTTTAAGACTATTTCCAGTTCTCCTGTAGCTTTACTTTGAAAATAATATAACCGGGTCTTCTAAATTCAGTGAGGAGGGGCTTGGCGAGATAGGACGGTCTGTTGCTGGAGCAACGGGAATGACTGACACTTTATTTGCAGCTTATTCAGCACATAGGAAGGTTTGAGGGGGGGAAAACTGCCGCACTTGTCTAAAAATACTTTTTAGATAAAAAATATTCAATTAAAAAAAAAAGGATTGTTCGTCAATTATTTTAAAAAAACAACTATTCAGAAGCCTTTTTGTTTTGGATTTTGTAAGTTTTATTTATTATTTTTAAACTATATGTACATCGTGGCCGAGGACGCAGGATTTAACACCTGTCACTAGTGCGAGCCTTGCACCGCTCACAAGTCTTATTTTTCTAGAGTTTGTGGGTTTGAATCTGCTCCAGATGAACCCACTGCTATGATATATTAGGAGCCACAAAGGAAAAAAGGGGGGTGGGATGGTGAAGCAGAGGCCTTATTACACAAATCTACTATGCATCGTGTTAGCAAAATTGCAAGCAAATGCCTAAATTAGGACAAACGTTTGTTTTAGATGTGTCTGTGGATTTTCCTCCTTATGACATCACCTGTGGCCCGGTATGCAAATAAACCGCTTGTCAGTGGGAAATGTGTAATTTGCATACCGTGTCACAGGTGATGTCATAAGCAGGAGACTCCGCAGACACATTTAAAACAATTTTGACTCCTAATTTACACATTGGCTTGCAGTTTTTGCTAATACAATGCACAGGCCATTTTCAATCATTGTTTTTACTGTGCATGTAGACCATAAAAAAAAAAAAAAATGTTCAGGTGATACAGTCCCTTTAATGGTTATATTAATATAAGTTATGGTGGAAAATCCATCCACTTAAAATTCAGGGGGGTAGTAAAGGCATTATTAAACACCAAAAAAACTTTCTCATCCAAGTTGGACTTAAATAGAGAGCGTGAGGCAGAGAAATGAGTCAGTGGAGTAGGAAGGATAGAAAGTAAAACAGGATCTCTTGCATCAGTCGAGGGGGAGAAGATAAAGATCAGGAAATTGAGGGAGCTAATGATGCTTCCTGGCTTTTACTCCCTTCCCCTCCCCTGGTTATACAGCATTATAAAAGGAGAGGAATTTGACCTCTAGAGGCAGCAGGGGTATTGATTTTTGTAGAGTGGAGTAAAGAGGCCTCCCTCCTGGGAGCAGCTGCAGTATCTGTGCAGGAGAGCAGGTCTTGCTGGGTCTACACATCCTGCCTTATTACATGTGCCGGGCTCCAGACAGTCTGCAGGAAGCAATAGCCCCCTTTACACCCCGTGTTACCAAGGAATAGACTGGAAATGCATAGTGTTGGAATTCGAGGGGGGTCTCTGGAAACCCACAGGCCGAGCAAGGGCTTGTTTACAATCTACTGGTTTAAAGGGACTCAACCTAAACATTGCTTATACTGCGACTGTAGGGAATAAAGATGATATATACGTTGTGTTAGTAGAAGTGCAGCAAATGTGATTGGAGCCATTGGGTGTCTTTATTTTCATGTCTCTGCTAGTGTGCAGGTTCTTTCGTGTGCCTCCATTAACATGTGCGCGCCTCCATTGACATGTGCGCGCCTCCATTAACATGTGCGCGCCTCCATTGACATGTGCGCGCCTCCATTGACATGTGCGCGCCTCCATTGACATGTGGACCGCATCTCATTATTGTGAGTTTTATTTCTGTGGAATCTATAATACATTCACACACTGCACATTACTGTGAGTTTTATTGCTGTGGAGTCTGTGATACACTCACACACTGCACATTACTGTGAGTTTTATTGCTGTGGAGTCTGTGATACACTCACACACTGCACATTACTGTGAGTTTTATTGCTGTGGAATCTATAATACATTCACACACTGCACATTACTGTGAGTTTTATTGCTGTGGAGTCTGTGATACACTCGCACACTGCACATTACTGTGAGTTTTATTGCTGCGGAGTCTGTGATACACTCACACACTGCACATTAATGGGAGGTTTATTGCTGTGGAGTCTGTGATACACTCACACACTGCACATTACTGTGAGTTTTATTGCTGTGGAGTCTGTGATACACTCACACACTGCACGATACTGGGAGTTTTATTGCTGTGGAGTCTGTGATGCACTCACACGCTGCACATTACTGTGAGTTTTATTGCTGTGGAGTCTGTGATACACTCACACACCGCACATTACTGTGAGTTTTATTGCTGTGGAGTCTGTGATGCACTCACACGCTGCACATTACTGTGAGTTTTATTGCTGTGGAGTCTGTGATACACTCACATACCGCACATTACTGTGCGTTTTATTGCTGTGGAGTCTGTGATACACTCACACACCGCACATTACTGTGAGTTTTATTGCTGTGGAGTCTGTGATACGCTCACACGCTGCACATTACTGTGAGTTTTATTGCTGTGGAGTCTGTGATACACTCACATACCGCACATTACTGTGAGTTTTATTGCTGTGGAGTCTGTGATACACTCACACGCTGCACATTACTGTGAGTTTTATTGCTGTGGAGTCTGTGATACACTCACACGCTGCACATTACTATGAGTTGTATTGCTGTGGAGTCTATAATACATTCACACACTGCACATTACTGTGAGTTTTATTGCTGTGGAGTCTGTGATACACTCACACACTGCACATTACTGTGAGTTTTATTGCTGTGGAATCTATAATACATTCACACACTGCACATTACTGTGAGTTTTATTGCTGTGGAGTCTGTGATACACTCACACACTGCACATTACTGTGAGTTTTATTGCTGCGGAGTCTGTGATACACTCACACACTGCACATTAATGGGAGGTTTATTGCTGTGGAGTCTGTGATACACTCACACACTGCACATTACTGTGAGTTTTATTGCTGTGGAGTCTGTGATACACTCACACACTGCACGATACTGGGAGTTTTATTGCTGTGGAGTCTGTGATGCACTCACACGCTGCACATTACTGTGAGTTTTATTGCTGTGGAGTCTGTGATACACTCACACACCGCACATTACTGTGAGTTTTATTGCTGTGGAGTCTGTGATGCACTCACACGCTGCACATTACTGTGAGTTTTATTGCTGTGGAGTCTGTGATACACTCACATACCGCACATTACTGTGCGTTTTATTGCTGTGGAGTCTGTGATACACTCACACACCGCACATTACTGTGAGTTTTATTGCTGTGGAGTCTGTGATACGCTCACACGCTGCACATTACTGTGAGTTTTATTGCTGTGGAGTCTGTGATACACTCACATACCGCACATTACTGTGAGTTTTATTGCTGTGGAGTCTGTGATACACTCACACGCTGCACATTACTGTGAGTTTTATTGCTGTGGAGTCTGTGATACACTCACATACCGCACATTACTGTGAGTTTTATTGCTGTGGAGTCTGTGATACACTCACATACCGCACATTACTGTGAGTTTTATTGCTGTGGAGTCTGTGATACACTCACACGCTGCACATTACTGTGAGTTTTATTGCTGTGGAGTCTGTGATACACTCACACACTGCACATTACTGTGAGTTTTATTGCTGTGGAGTCTGTGATACACTCACACGCTGCACATTACTATGAGTTGTATTGCTGTGGAGTCTATAATACATTCACACACTGCACATTACTGTGAGTTTTATTGCTGTGGAGTCTGTGATACACTCACACACTGCACATTACTGTGAGTTTTATTGCTGTGGAATCTATAATACATTCACACACTGCACATTACTGTGAGTTTTATTGCTGTGGAGTCTGTGATACACTCACACACTGCACATTACTGTGAGTTTTATTGCTGCGGAGTCTGTGATACACTCACACACTGCACATTAATGGGAGGTTTATTGCTGTGGAGTCTGTGATACACTCACACACTGCACATTACTGTGAGTTTTATTGCTGTGGAGTCTGTGATACACTCACACACTGCACGATACTGGGAGTTTTATTGCTGTGGAGTCTGTGATGCACTCACACGCTGCACATTACTGTGAGTTTTATTGCTGTGGAGTCTGTGATACACTCACACACCGCACATTACTGTGAGTTTTATTGCTGTGGAGTCTGTGATGCACTCACACGCTGCACATTACTGTGAGTTTTATTGCTGTGGAGTCTGTGATACACTCACATACCGCACATTACTGTGCGTTTTATTGCTGTGGAGTCTGTGATACACTCACACACCGCACATTACTGTGAGTTTTATTGCTGTGGAGTCTGTGATACGCTCACACGCTGCACATTACTGTGAGTTTTATTGCTGTGGAGTCTGTGATACACTCACATACCGCACATTACTGTGAGTTTTATTGCTGTGGAGTCTGTGATACACTCACACGCTGCACATTACTGTGAGTTTTATTGCTGTGGAGTCTGTGATACACTCACATACCGCACATTACTGTGAGTTTTATTGCTGTGGAGTCTGTGATACACTCACATACCGCACATTACTGTGAGTTTTATTGCTGTGGAGTCTGTGATACACTCACACGCTGCACATTACTGTGAGTTTTATTGCTGTGGAGTCTGTGATACACTCACACACTGCACATTACTGTGAGTTTTATTGCTGTGGAGTCTGTGATACGCTCACACGCTGCACATTACTGTGAGTTTTATTGCTGTGGAGTCTGTGATACACTCACATACCGCACATTACTGTGAGTTTTATTGCTGTGGAGTCAGTGACACACTCACACACACTGCACATTACTGTGAGTTTTATTGCTGTGGAGTCTGTGTTACACTCAACCACTGCACATTACTGTGAGTTTTATTGCTGTGGAGTCTGTGTTACACTCACGCTGCACATTACTGCAGTTGAGCTTCACACATTATGGTGCTTTGTTGCTGTGGAGTCTGTAATACACTACACTTCTTTATGTGATACACTCACATGCTGCACATTACTGTGAGTTTGTGATACACACAAAGGTGAGTTGACTCATTATCTGCAGGCTTGAAAAATCAGGATATCTTACATTTTTGTAATGTTGCCAGCATGAGTGTGTATTTGATTGTCAGCTCTTGGACTTATCCCCTGGGTAATAGTATACAGGGTGTGTATGTACATCCTGTGTTTGGTTTCAGTTTGTACTTTTACACTTTGTAGCATTGTCCTGTGTGTTACAGTGAGTGCGCTGTTTGTGTGTCAATATTTGAAGTTTTAGCTGTTTTCATTTGGTGTCTTTACTGAGGATGTTTAGAGTTGGAGTCCAGCAAGCTCAAGGGAGAGGTCCTCAATCCCACACTGTATAGCCAGCCAGTCAGCAGCCATGCTACACTGCATGCCATCCCTGCTTGTATCTTTCTGAAACATAAGCAAGCCCCAGCAAAGACCGAAAGGTGTGTTCTGTACATCTTGGGTGTGTTAGAGGTGCATCACCCTGAGCAGCCAGCCGAAGAATAGCACCCTGCAGGGAGTGAATGCTCCACAATGCAGGCAGTAAACATCTTCTCCTATTATCTAAGAGAATTGCAGGGTATGGAGAAGAGAATTTCAAACTTTAGGCCAAAATAGCAGAGGTGGAAAAATTCTTCCATTCAGCTGCATTGGAAATCTCCTAATCTATTCCCTGCCATTCTCTGCTTATTGAGTAGACCTTCTAGTCTCACTGTGTGTTTCACCAGTAGTAATTGGTTAATAGTGACTGGAAATATAGGGAATCAGTACTGACTCCGGGCCAAATCTGAGCAGTTCTGCAGCCGGGGGCTAAATTAGGAGCAATCAGCATGGGTTTATATGATTCAGGGCCGTCTGTAATGTTAATGGGACCCAGGACAAGTTACCTTACATCATACACATGTGAGATCCGGATTTCATACGAGCAGCTAGTATGACATGATATATTATATAATACTTTCAGGATTATGATGCATTGTCCGCACACAGGAAGCATTCAAAATATACTAAGTCTTCAGTGCCACCCAGGCTTTGAGATATGCCACATGGAACCAAATCTGATTTAATCCCCATTCTCTCTCACACAGAATGCGCCATCAGTGGCCACTGCCCACCAGTGGTGTATCTTAGTTTTGTGCTGCCCTAGGCAGACAAATTTTGGGCACCCCCCCCTACCCACGATGCACACCCACGACATGACCCATAACCCACGTTGCACACCAAGGACATGCCCCACATGACTCCATCACCCCATTACATACACATTGCCAATATTATTTGTCATTAATATTCCTCAACTAATTTGCCCAATAATATGCCAGTTTAATTTTCCATTAATATGCCCCAGACAATTTCCCCCCCATTTCCCCAGCACTTACCTGTTTTCCCTGGTGGCCTGTTCGGCTCCCAGGCGGTTGTGCCGGTCACGTGACTGTCGGCACTTCCGTGTCACACTGCACGGGGAGCCGAACAGGCAGCACGGAGGTTTCTTTGTGATGCCTGTTCGGCTTCCTGTGCAGCCTGCCGGCAGAGGGAAGATAAGGGGGGATCTTCCGATCCCTTCTCACCTCCGTCTCTGCCTGCAAGCGCCTTTTTTTTTAAAGCTCCAGATTTTTTTTTACATTTCTTTTCTTCAGTGCTGGGGGGCGCCCCCCAAAATTTGCCGCCCTAGGCATCTGCCTAGGATGCCTCACGGTAAATACAGCACTGCTGCCCACTACAAGGTCACTGAAATGTGCAACGCAAACTAAAACCTTCGCCAAAATCTAACACCCGATAAGGGCTTGATTCATGAAAAAGGGAATTGCAGGCGACTAAGGGAAGTTCAAACTTAAAGCCACAGTAGGCGACTTGGAAATATTCTCCCATATACTCCCCTTTTCATGAATAAGGGAACAGAATATAATCTAACGTCTGACAAACAAGCATGCATAAAGACACCTGTAGATAAGTTAAATAATAATAATAAAACACAGGCCCCTTTTCTTCTGACTAATTTTGATTTGCATGTTTATAATTTACTTTTGGACACTTTTGTGTGGGGAATCTTGCTCCTGGGTCAAACCGTGATGGCTGCAGGTCAGCTGACATTGTTCATCTTTAATCTCTATACATTGTGCCAGCATTCAGCACGCAAGAGCAAGCATTGTATACATAGCCCCTATATAAATATATATATATATATATATATATATATATATATATTACACACACACACACACACACACACACACACACACACACACACACACATATAGGTGAGTGAGTTTGTGTGGTTGGTCTTGAAAGCTTGTAACCAAATTCTCATTTAGCCAATAAATGGGATTATTTTAACTCTCTACTTGTTTTAAAAAATATATTACACTCTCTATTTATTTTTGGGGACAGAAGTGGTCTTTTGCCTGATTCAAAAAAAATAACCAGGGAACCAAACCTCTGTCTACTGCTGTTAAGTACTGGATCTTTACTCTCTCTTCTCAAGCATCTGGTCCTTTTCCAAATTTTTTTTTTTAAGGAAGTGCAATCATTTAAAATGAGGCCCCCGGGCTAATTTGCTGCAGAATTCCAGGGGTCTTCACAGAGTTAAGGAGGGAAAATAGATCCTTTATCAAGCACATTAATGTCATGTGAAATCATTCATATCTGTGTCTCTGTTTTAATAGTCTGCTTTGGATTTGGGACCTGGTGACACAGTGTACACTCCGTTTCTGGCAAAATGTGTTGGTTTCCGAGTTGTAAGCCATCTAGTACAGGTCTTTGGTTAGGTTTGGATAAAGATTTGTAACCTGTAAGTCAGATTCTGCCATTGTGTTACAGATTGTCATCTACAGAGATCAGTGTGTTACTGTGTAACAGATGCAGGGTTTGTGGGTAGAATTGTGTTACTGTGTAACAGATGCAGGGTTTGTGGGTAGAATTGTGTTACTGTGTGACAGATGCAGGGTTTGTGGGTAGAATTGTGTTACTGTGTGACAGATGCAGGGTTTGTGTGTAGAATTGTGTTACTGTGTGACAGATGCAGGTTGTGTGGGTAGAATTGTGTTACTGTGTGACAGATGCAGGTTGTGTGGGTAGAATTGTGTTACTGTGGGACAGATGCAGGTTTTGTGTGTAGAATTGTGTTACTGTGTGACAGATGCAGGTTTTGTGTGTAGAATTGCGTTACTGTGTGACAGATGCAAGGTTTGTGTGTAGAATTGTGTTACTGTGTAACAGATGCAGGTTTTGTGGGTAGAATTGTGTTATTGTGTGACAGATTTAGGTTTTGTGGGTAGAATTGTGTTACTGTGTGACAGATTTAGGTTTTGTGGGTAGAATTGTGTTATTGTGTAACAGATATAGGTTTTGTGGGTAGAATTGTGTTACTGTGTGACAGATTTAGGTTTTGTGGGTAGAATTGTGTTACTGAGTGACGGATTTAGGTTTTGTGTGTAGAATTGTGTTACTGTGTGACAGATGTGGTGGGTGAATTTGTATTATTTTGTGACAGATTCAGATTTGATGCTAGTACTGTATCACTTTCCAGACTGACTTGTGACATTCTACTACAGATTATGATTGTATTTCTGGGGTCTGTTCACTGAAAATCACTATGTATCAGAATACATAGAAATATCACTACACAATCTTAAAGCTACTATAAAAACATCTATCACAGAATGTAGAGTTGGCCATATGATGCATAACCCACCATTGTGTCTAATTAGTCCTGTATTGGTGGGTCCTACACTAGAACAGAATGCATACAGCACCTCTGAGCGGGTGGGGTGCTATATATAAATATATATATATATATATTATTTTTTACATGTAGGATAGGTGCTCTTAAAGTAACTATAAGGTTCTGTGCTGATATTTCTATGTATTGTGTAAGCATTTTAATTACCTTGTATTAAATACTCTATTTTAAGGTTGTGTTCCCCATTCCCTTGTATTTAACTGCAAAAAACGCAGAGTCGGAAAAAGGGGCGAGTTAGAAATAGTTCCCTCTGCTGCTAATGTCTGATAGTTCCGTAGGAACCCACCCCAAGTCCTGCGTGTGTTGTTTGAGAGGCGTGGGTCCATTGGTGGTGTCTGTGTGCGTCCGTGACTCACCATGGCGAATGTTTGTGCGTTTTGGCGCACTTTTACACTGCGTGCAAATTATGTTGTGTTCTTCACAGGAGACTGACATGTCTGCTTTCCGCAGGTGGTCTTGGAGTGTGCACTTAGACGGGAACTTATCTATAATAAGGTTACTCCTACTTTCCACCACTGGAAGATTGGAGATAAGAAGTTTGGCCTAACTTTCCAGAGTCCCGCAGATGCGAGAGCATTTGATAGGGGGATACGCCGCGCCATTGAAGACCTCACTCAAGGTAGTACCAACAAAAATCCAGATTACTCTACTTCCACTTACTATTTTTTCCTTTCTTTGGATTCCTACCACACAGGAAGGTGAAGTGAGGTTAAAATCTTCAAACGGGAACCCAAGTCCCTCAGACATTATCCAATGGCTCCAAGAGTCACAGGAAATTGGGCTAATTAACCTCAGTTTACACAGCTATCTCTCACTCTAATATAGACTTATCTGTTCCGAATTCTCTCTCTCACACCTCCCCCTCTCCTCGGAAATGCACCAGCCGAGCATCTCTCTCTCCCTCTGCTACAATCTCCTCTGTCTTTATAAACTGCTATCTCAGTTACCTGAATGTTTCATGCAATGATGGCCAGAGATATTTATGGTGTCATTTGCCATTACCAGCTTTTTTGTAACTTTTGTACTGGTTTTTTTTTTTTTTTATGTGCTTAACCCTTTCTAATGACTCTCTTTTTGGCAATTGCAGGCTGCCCCACATCCTCCTATGGAGAAGCAGAAGCACCTGAAGATGTCTCACAGGTACGTCCAACCATTTTAGGTTGATTGTTGTTCAGAGGATATTTCTAACGCCGCACAGTACACTCGATACAGACCGAATCAAGATCAATATAATACACAGGTGCTATGGCATCAGTCCTTCCGCTCTTCCCAAGCCCCTCCTCCTTCTCGTCTTGCATCACAGCACACAGAGCTGGCTGAAGCCACGCCTCTTTGCACTCCGGGCACTTGAAACCGCTGAGTTTAAACAGGGAGAAATCCACAGGAGTATCCAATGACCTTTATTTTTATTTTTTTTTAGATGGAGGGGACATGAACACGGCTGCATGAACCTCCAAAGCCGGCCCCTTTCACTGAATTTAGAAGCCCCGTTCAAAATGTATTTTCAGTGTAGATCTACTGTAACTTGTTTTAATGTAAAAAAAAAAAAAATGAATGCATTACACATGAAATAAAAGGATGTGAGACAAATAGAAAATAAGACAGGTGGAACCTTTAAGTGTGAATGCGCTTACATGCTGTCCCTGCACTCAGTATGGAATATCCTGCATATAGGGCCTTGTAGTCTCCAAATGGTTTTCTAGGCCGGGATTGGCGCAGAGCTATTTAACGTGTTTCACTTGCGTTGTAGCTGTGCTCTGAGTGCCATATATATTTATATATAGTGTGTGACCATCAATATGTCTCCTTGTTGTAGAGTACAGCTCTAGCTGGTGCGTGAGACTCTGACGGACCATGTCACATCCTCAGGGATCAAAGAGAGATGTGTGCTTTGCCCCAAGGGTCCCAGATTTCTAGCTGGTGCGGCCAGATGCAGTAACTATCACAATGAGCTATTGTGGCCAGCCACGCGTTTTTTAGTATTATTCTGCTAGCAGAGTTTTGTCTTTCCGACTGATTTCAATCTCCTAACTTGGAATAATCCACGGTGCATATCTGTGGATCAACGTGGCAACAAATAGAGAGGAAAACAATAGCCTTGGCATGTTTTGTATCATTCCAGTGTTGTTTGCACTTTGGATACCCTCCCTGATCCGGGGGTTACACTGAGCACTTGTTTTTCACAAGACGCATAAGTGGACCCCCGGGGTGCCTCCTTGGTTTGCGACACCGATTCCAGTCATTCCCTGGCCCCTCCCTGTAATCCCTGGCTCCGCCCAAGGATGCCAGGCATGGACTTGTGCCTGCAAGGGTTCAGTGCTGAACCCTACCACCATAGAGAATGGATGTTAGCCTGTCCGTGGGCTCTCCTTCACAGAGCTCGTTCTCAGATCCTGGGGAGCATGAAGAAGGGGGAAGGTAGGAGATCTGTGCTGTATGTGAAATGCTTCACAGATCATAGGAAGGCTGGGCATCAGAGCAGATTGGGAGCTGCTTTGCTCATCCCAGCACTAAAGAAATACAGCCTCTGTGCAGTGTTCTGCTTGTCAGTGCTTCTAACATATGTCCCCATGTTACATGTGGAAATGACAGGCAGTTTAACCCTCTGAGCCCAAGGGACTTGTATCCCTGCCCTCCCTTGTCAGGTGAACCATTAACGGAATGCACACTGCCTCCATGAGCAGCACAGCTTCACTACTCTGAGGCCTTGGCCGCCCCCATGCATCTTCGACAAGGACAGCTGCATTGGATTTTCTGAAACTTTGTTATCCAAATTGAGCACTCTATATTATACCCTTTCCTATCCATGTCCAATACCTTGTCTGTTGCTATCACTATCTTTGTTGCTGTCATGTTCTGTCTAGCTCTTCCTTTCCCGGTCTCTCTGCCCTTCCTGTCCCGGTCTCTCTGACCCTTCCTCTCCCTGTCTCTCTGACCCTTCCTCTCCCTGTCTCTTCCTCTCCCTGTCTCTCTGACCCTTCTTCTCCCTGTCTCTCTGACCCTTGCTGTCTCTGTCTCTCTGACCCTTCCCGTCTCTGTCTCTCTGACCCTTGCTGTCCTGTCTCTCTGACCCTTCCTCTCCCTGTCTCTCTGACCCTTCCTGTCTCTGTCTCTCTGACCCTTCCTGTCTCTGTCTCTCTGACCCTTCCTGTCTCTGTCTCTCTGACCCTTCCTGTCTCTGTCTCTCTGACCCTTCCTGTCTCTGTCTCTCTGACCCTTCCTCTCCCTGTCTCTCTGACCCTTGCTGTCCTGTCTCTCTGACCCTTGCTGTCCTGTCTCTCTGACCCTTCCTGTCTCTGTCTCTCTGACCCTTCCTCTCCCTGTCTCTCTGACCCTTCCTGTCTCTGTCTCTCTGACCCTTCCTGTCTCTGTCTCTCTGACCCTTCCTGTCTCTGTCTCTCTGACCCTTCCTGTCTCTGTCTCTCTGACCCTTCCTCTCCCTGTCTCTCTGACCCTTCCTGTCTCTGTCTCTCTGACCCTTGCTGTCCTGTCTCTCTGACCCTTGCTGTCCTGTCTCTCTGACCCTTGCTGCCCCTGTCTCTCTGACCCTTCCTGTCTCTGTCTCTCTGACCCTTGCTGTCCTGTCTCTCTGACCCTTGCTGTCCTGTCTCTCTGACCCTTCCTGTTTCTGTCTCTCTGACCCTTGCTGTCCTGTCTCTCTGACCCTTCCTGTCTCTGTCTCTCTGACCCTTCCTGTCTCTGTCTCTCTGACCCTTCCTGTCTCTGTCTCTCTGACCCTTCCTGTCTCTGTCTCTCTGACCCTTGCTGTCCTGTCTCTCTGACCCTTGCTGCCCCTGTCTCTCTGACCCTTCCTGTCTCTGTCTCTCTGACCCTTCCCGTCTCTGTCTCTCTGACCCTTCCTGTCTCTGTCTCTCTGACCCTTCCTGTCTCTGTCTCTCTGACCCTTGCTGTCCTGTCTCTCTGACCCTTGCTGTCCTGTCTCTCTGACCCTTCCTGTCTCTGTCTCTCTGACCCTTCCTGTCTCTGTCACTCTGACCCTTGCTGTCCCTCTGACCCTTCCTCTCCCTGTCTCTCTGACCCTTGCTGTCCTGTCTCTCTGACCCTTGCTGCCCCTGTCTCTCTTGACCCTTCCTGCTCTAGAATGACAGGAGGAAAAGTTCTGTTTTGCTGTGATGGAAGATTGGGGGAGGGAGTGCTTTGCTTTCCTTCCTTCTCCCCCTCTCCGGCTCCTCTCTCATCTGGCTGCAATTTCTGCAGCTGGATACATTTTTATAGCTTTTCCCTAGACTTTCCTGCCCCTGCACAGAACTGTGGCTTCAGGAGGGGGCTGGGGAGAAATCCAGCCCATCTCATAGCAACCACAGTACCGTAATTGTTCTAGCAGCAGCTGGGAGAAAGCAGATTTCCGAAGTGCATTAAAAGCTGGCAGTGAGCAAGGTGCAGATGATGCCAGACTCCTCTCTGCACTCTACTGGGTTCCAGACTTTGCTTATGTGGGCTGGATGAGAGTGAGCGAATGAGTCTTAAGGGAACAGTATGACTGTTGGTGTACACGGTTACGGAGAACTTGAACAAGTTTCTGAAAGGGATTGTGTTCAAGTTGTTTGTTTGTGTCGAGAGAGAGAGAGGTGCGAGCGTGCATGTCTGAGCAGTTTAGTGAACAGTGCATGACTGGAGTGAGCAGTGTAAGCGTGCCTTACTGGAGTGAGCAGAGTAAGTGTGCCTGACTGGAGTGAGCAGCGTAAGTGCGCCTGACTGGAGTGAGCAGCGTAAGCGCGCCTGACTAGAGTGAGCAGCGTAAGCGCGCCTGACTAGAGTGAGCAGCGTAAGCGCGCTTGTCTGGAGTGAGCAGCGTAAGTGCGCCTGACTGGAGTGAGCAGCGTAAGCGCGCCTGACTAGAGTGAGCAGCGTAAGCGCGCTTGTCTGGAGTGAGCAGCGTAAGCGCGCCTGACTGGAGTGAGCAGTGTAAGCGTGCATGACTGCTGTGAGTAAACGTGCGCCTTTCAGACCCCATTGTGTTTGAAATAGTCATAATTGAGTATAGTTATGGGCATATCTAGGTATCACAGGGCCTCGGTGTAGTCCCCCCACCCTGGTCTGACTGTACAAAGCAACATGTCCCACAGTGCCAGGTTTGCCACCAAACAGTTTGTCCCTGCCAGCTTTGCCACCAAACAGCTTGTCCGTGACATCTTTGTCCCCCAAACAGCCTTTCTGTGCTTATTTTGACCCCAGCTTATCTGTGCCATCTTAGCCCCCAAACAGCCTCTCTGAGCCATCATATGTTGCATTGCGAAGCCCTTATTTAAAGATGCTGAACTATGACCCTCGTAAGGCTGTGTTTGTAAAGGTCAGTTGTGGGGCAATGTTCTAAAAGTGGTCCAGTCACCATAGAAACCAATGGAATGTTCCTGCTGATGGCATCACTTTTAGAACCTTTCCTCAGAATTGCTCTTTATAAATGGGGCGGGTTTGCACAGCTTTCATCCTGTACAGATAGTTCGAGGTATTTCTGTGCCGCTCGTTATTTACTGGCCCGCTTCGCGGTGGAGCTGTACAGTTGTTTCCATGGAAACGTGACTTGTTTATACAATGGGTGGCATGTGGCTACCCACTTTCACACAACCTCGTGCTCTCCCTGCAGCCACAAATAGACGCCCCTCAGCATAGAATGCAAGCTCTTTGGGGCTAAAATGAGCACGTCATGTTTCATGGAGCTTGAATTACAACTGCAACCTAGAGAAGGGATCAGTCAGCTCGGCATGATGCATACTGATGGGAAATGCTCTCCAATTAAAATTCAGGGGTTAGTGGAGGCATTATTATTATCATCATTATTATTATTAAAAACAAAAGACTTTCTTTTCTCACAAAAATCAAAAACACACAGTGCTACCCCCACTGCAAGGGATTCTGGGTAGGTACAGAGCAAATATTGTAAACAACATGTCCGCCCCCTTGATAGAGCTATACGGAGCAAAGATTCTAAACAACATGGCCGCCCCTGATAGAGCTATGCAGAGCAAAGATTCTAAACAACATGTCCGCCCCCTGGTAGAGCTATACAGAGCAAAGATTCTAAACAACATGGCCGCCCCCTGATAGAACTATACGGAGCAAAGATTCTAAACAACATATGCGCCCCCCCCCGATAGTGTTTGTAGATCATACTGCTCTGCGTTATAGAAATCGGCTAAATGTTTTACAGGTGCCACTCTAGCAAGGGCCAAACCAATCTTACACTAACCTTCCAGCCCGTGGAAGATTTCACATATCCGTACATTGCATTTATATTTTCAAAAATTATGTAGGTTGAGGTGCGTTCTCTTACAGAGCTTTTCAAATGTGGAATCAGCCTCCCAGATTCCATCAAATCACCCACTAGTCTAAAATCTCTGATAACCAGTGTCTCACAAGAAGAGACAATGTATCCTTCCTGGTGAAACACTTAAACTGATATAACTAAATACATTTCTGTGTCTCCCCTTCTAGATGAACAGAGAACAACATTACAACACCCAAAACATCGACTCCTTTTTCCAACATGAGTCTATTCCGACGGAGGAGTTGTACCGCAGCTCTGCCATCAGACCGTCACCGTTTGAGAATCTGAATCCCAGGAGAGCCTACATTCACAGCCAGGTAAGGGGGCAGACCCATGAGGTTACAGGGCACTGGGAACCTCTAGTATAGTGTAACGTAAATGTCTGTGGAGTCTCATGTTGTTGACATCACCTGGTACCGTGATATGTAAATTAATTAATTGATTTCAGTAAAAAATGTGTCATTTGCAGATCAGACCACAAGGTGATGTCATCAACAGTAGACCAAAGAAGCATTTAAAACACTATTGATTCTTAACTTATGTATTTACTTGCAATTCTGCCAGCACAATGTATAGATCATTTTTATTATTGACAGTCACAGTGTAAACATTTGTTTAGATGATGGAGTCTTTTTGATTTGGCAACTTGCCGATACAATGTGTCACGGGCTATCCCTCACAGTCTTTGTTCCTGTACCCCCAGGTGCCCCTGAAGCCTCTGCGACACGTGAGCTTCCAGGAAGAAGACGAAATTGTGCGCATCAATCCCCGCGACATCATCATCCGGCGCTACGCAGACTACAGGCATCCAGATATATGGCGGAACGACTCGGAGCGGGAGGAGCCAGAGCTCGGTGCTCCCACCGCTAAGACAGACAGTAAAAAATGCAACTATGTTTATTCCCCAGCCAATGGCAGAGACTCTATTAAAGAGCAGAAAACCTCCGGGGTCTGCAAAACACAACCCACCTCCTCCCTGAAGAAACGGAGGAAGGAAGATGGGGAACGTTCTAGGTGCCTCTATTGCCAGGAACGCTTCAATCACGAAGAGAACGGGAGGGGAAAGTGCCAGGATGCTCCGGACCCCATCCGTCGGTGCATCTACCAGGTCAGCTGTATGCTGTGCGCAGAGAGCATGCTGTACCACTGCATGTCGGACTCTGAGGGTGACTTCTCCGACCCCTGCTCTTGTGACACCTCTGACGAAAACTTGTGCCTCCGTTGGCTGGCCCTAGTCACCTTATCCTTCATTGCCCCCTGTATGTGCTGCTACCTCCCACTGCGTGCCTGCCACCACTGTGGAGAGGTGTGCGGCTGCTGTGGGGGGAAACACAAGGCAGCCGGATGACATTTTGGAACTGAATTTCCAGGAAACAGAGTGAATCAACAACCACAAAATTATCCTTTATTTGCCAGGTGGCTGCTGACCCGAATATGGACAGTTTTTAAAGGGATGCTGTGAGTAGGTTAATCGAGGATGACTTAACCGAGGGTTTGACTGGATTCGAATAGGACCAGCGTGAATATGTAACAGTGCCAGTCTTGCGTTTTTATATATAAATATATATAAATATATATAGATATGTGTATATCTATAAGTGAATATACAGATCTATATCTACGTGTAGGTATATATCTATATATTTATATGATTTTTTTTTTTATTATCATTTTTTTTTATTTCCTTATTTTTTGTAATTAATATTTTTACTTGCCATTCCTGTTCAAAGGAGGGGGAAAAAAAGAAATGTTTAAAAAAAAAAAAAATAACAAAAAAATAGTGTGTCTCGTAAGGTTAACGTAAAGAAAGAAATCCAAAAAGAAAGGATTTAAAACAAAGGATCGGATATTTTTTTTAAATACCTGGCGGTAAAAAGGAGGGCGAGTAAAAAAAACATTTTTAAAGTGTATATATATTGGAACAAAAAGTAAATACACAAAACAAATTAAATATTCCGCCTTCTGTCCACCTGGTATTTAAAGCTTATTTGTGGACCAGACCATTACAGTGGTCACATGTTGCTTGTCCGCTCTGGTTCCTCGAGGGTTATTATGGTAATTCGGGTGATTTTCAAAAATAACTAACATTGTATAAGAAATGGAAACGAGGGGAGAGGGGGCAAAACTGCAGATACATACAATATCTAAAAATGAATTTTTAGTGGAACTAAAATCTTTCTAGTTTTATTCAAGTGATTTTCTGTATATATAACAAAAAAGTCTATATTTAACTAAATGTACGGTACACAGAATTTTTGGACTTGTAGGAGGATTGTTTCTTATGTTCCTGAAACCCCCCCCCAACACCCCGTTCTAAAAATTGAGACATTCCATGATAGGACTATATGTGCTGCTGCTGCTATAAGAAAGAGGGGCCTATAGGTCTCTGGCAGCAAAATGGTTAAAAAAACAAAGCTGTTATTGTTTAATTTTTCCCAGTGTATTTGATTTCTGATGGTTTACTGTTAATCCAGATTTTTCTCTGTCTCTCAGATCTACCTGTGTTATGTCACATTATTTATACAACTCTGGTACATAGAATATAACACAAGTGTCAGATATATAAGCATTCTGCGTGTTGTCTATTTATTTTATTGGACTGAGGAATATTTATCAACTAAATATGTAACGAATAAAAAAAGAGCTATACATTGGAAGCAATGGTGTAGATTTTAGGGCTTTATCCATGCAAAGGAAATTGAGAAGGGAATCGTAAACATATGGCCAAAGTAGCCGAGTTGGAAAAATGTTGGCCTTCAGTTTGAAATTCCTTCTTTCATGAATAAAGCCATTAGATGATAAAAAAAAAATGTGTTTTTAAATCGATACGTGGTGTCTCATGTTTATGACATCACCTTGTGCCTTGACATGTGAAGATTGTTGCTACCTTTTATAAAGGAGGAAGGAAACACCATCAGCATGGAGGTCTCCAGTGGTATTTTAAGGATGACCCAGGATGAATTCTAGGGCACATGGAACCTCCAGTACAATGTAAGGTAAATCTCTGTGGAGTCTCATGTTGATGACATCATCTTGTAGCTTGATATGCAAAGGAATGTCTGTCAGTGGTAAATGTGTGATTTGCATATCAAGCCACAGGAGATGTCATAAGCAGGAGACAACTACCCTCTGTTAATCTCGTTTTGAAAGCAAGGATATTACAGCAGAGAGTCCCCAAGCGGGTCAAGGTGTCAGTGCGTGCCCCCAGCCTCTTGACTGGCTCTACCTCCGCTCTGAGGCAGGGGCAGGAGTAAACCCGTGTGTTTACTTCGGGGAAAGGATTTTATTATTTTTTTTTGTAATGGAAGCCATGGTTAAAAAGTGATTTCATTGGCTTTTTTTCAAACACAATGACACATTTAAAAGGTTCATAAGAATAAGACTAACTAAGTCAGGGGTGGCCACTGCTTGCTGTCAGGTGGACAGATAACCCGCCTGCTGTGCCGGAGGTAGAAAATAATGAGAGACACTGCACGCTGACAAAGGGGTCCATTCCCCGAAATGTTTTATCGGCGGTAAAATTATAAGCTTACAAATCTTACTGTTGGGAATTAATATGTATACCACATGCCCAGGAACCATCGCTTTGTCCAATTAATATATAGACTTACTTATTATACCACATTACGTACCACAAAAAGTTGTGTTTAACTGAAATTTTGCAATAAGTATAGACATTTTAAATAGAAATGCTTTAATGGAACAATACAAATAAAGTAGCTTATTGAGCTCTCTGCTTGTATTGCTCTGTCAGGTGGCAGACATGATGTTTAGAATGCTGGGTGAGATCTTCCTACATCTCACCCAAGATTCTAAACATGTCCGCCCCCTGACAGAGCTAAAGAGGGCTCGATAAGGTACTTTATTTGTATTGTCTTATTAACATATTTCTATGTAAAAATGCCTGCATTTGGCACAATCTTTCAGTTAAACAGAACCATTTGAAGTCAAACTAAGGACTTGACTGGACAGAGCTTTTGGTGTGTTTATCAACAAGAGCACTCAAGTTCCAAATGTAAGTTGCCTGACTTGGTTTAGTAAAATGAGCCCTTGAAACAACATCCAGCTGACATTCAAATTATGTCCAGGGGTTCCTGAGCCTCAGGAAGAGGTGGGAGGCTGCCTTCCATTGAGGAAGTGGCTGCAGCTATCTTTGGACAGGCTGCAGTGGTGCGTGTAACCATACTGTGTGTGAGGACACGGACAAGAGTAACTTTGCATCGGCTTATACTTATTTATTTTGTGACTGTAACAAACCCAGTAAAGAGTTTGAGTTGATGTGTTCCTTCCCATTTTAGTAGGTCCACCACATCCAGGGCTATCTATTTATCACTGTCTTCGTGTAAAGTCCTGGCTAACTATATCCCCTCAGGTTGGTTTACGCTTTGGTTGTTGACAAGGGAAAGGTTCCAATCTAGAACACTATACCACACAGGAAGTTGTCATGTCCCAGCAGTTGAAAATCACTGCCTGCCAATTATTATTATAGTTTTATTTGACACAGGCTAACAGTCTGCATGGTAAATGTAAATTATACCTCGTCTTCAGGAACATCTTCATTCCGGAAAGGAGGACTAGCCCAAACCAAGAAGGCCACCTGCATGTACCCAGATCCTGCCAAGTGGAGAATACTGATGCAATATGCTAACAGAATAACCGTGCTAGATGTCTGTGGTGCATGGACAGTAGTGCATCACGTTTCTGCTTGTTCGTCTTGATTTTGTTTTGAACCCACGGCTGGATTATTACCGAGGTCCGAATGAACAGCCATGTACTAACAGACGTCATCTCTTTGGTTCTGAAACATCCCTGCCGAGGGTTAACTGAGGACATTGAGCGAGAGAATTTGTCACCTCGGACATTCACAAAATTCAGCTCCGGAGATACATTTAGTGGTGGTCTCCTCGGCATCTGGCACCTTATCAAGAATGATGCAAATTGTCTTGATGGCTCTTCAACCCGACGCAGTCATAACCGACTGTGCTGTGATATTTCTCCTACGTCCAGGACCTAACCTGACTCCCCATTGAAGGCCCTCAGCTGTAGGTTTGCTCTTCAAAGACAAACAGATTTTTGATGTTTGTTTATTGGACCCTGTAGTGGAGCCGGTGTTCTGACGAATTACTCGAGCAAATTCTCCTGCGCAATCGCAGGAGAATTTGCTCACTGCGCATGCGCAGAAAGTTACAGCTGATAACTCAGCTGTAACTTTATGTCCACCGCGCATGTGCGAGCTAACCAACCCACATCCCGCCCCCCGCACACCCCTTCTCACCAGCTGATCGGACAGCGGCGGTACACAGCGCATGCGCGCGGCTATCAAGCCGTGTGGGAATGCGCTGTGTCCGTGGCTGGATTCAAACAAAACGCTGGTAAGTAACACGGGGGGGGGGGGGACATAAGGAGCCAACAGAGAGGTAAGCACCCTGGTGAGGGCTGCCTCATCTTCATGGGAGTTGTGATCCTCCTGCTGTATTATGCAGCAGGAGGATCACAACTCCTATCAAGATGAGGCAGCCCTCACCAGGGTGCTTACCTCTCTGTTGGCTCCTTATGTCCCCCCCCCCCCCGTGTTACTTACCAGCGTTTTGTTTGAATCCAGCCACGGACACAGCGCATTCCCACACGGCTTGATAGCCGCGCGCATGCGCTGTGTACCGCCGCTGTCCGATCAGCTGGTGAGAAGGGGTGTGCGGGGGGCGGGATGTGGGTTGGTTAGCTCGCGCATGCGCGGTGGACATAAAGTTACAGCTGAGTTATCAGCTGTAACTTTCTGCGCATGCGCAGTGAGCAAATTCTCCTGCGATTGCGCAGAAGAATTTGCTTGAGTAATTCGTCAGAACACCGGATGAAACTCATCTTTGCTGCATTATTTATAAACTACTCGAACAGAGAAAAATCTACTTTCTTGGAACCAGTGGTGTATCTTGGTTTTGTGCTGCCCTAGGCAAATTTCGGGCACCCCCCCTACCCACGATGCACACCCACGACATGACCCATAACCCACATTGCACACCAAGGACATGCCCCATCACCTCATTTACAAACACATTGCCAATATTATTTGCCATTAATATTCCCCAGCTAATTTGCCCAATAATATGCCAGTATCATTTTCCATTAATATGCCCCAGTCAATTTGCCCAATATTATGCCAGTATTTGCCATTGGATATGCCCCTGCCAATTTGCCCAATATTCATGGGAGTTGTGATCCTCCTGCTGTATTATGCAGCAGGAGGATCACAACTCCTATCAAGATGAGGCAGCCCTCACCAGGGTGCTTACCTCTCTGTTGGCTCCTTATGTCCCCCCCCCCCCCGTGTTACTTACCAGCGTTTTGTTTGAATCCAGCCACGGACACAGCGCATTCCCACACGGCTTGATAGCCGCGCGCATGCGCTGTGTACCGCCGCTGTCCGATCAGCTGGTGAGAAGGGGTGTGCGGGGGGCGGGATGTGGGTTGGTTAGCTCGCGCATGCGCGGTGGACATAAAGTTACAGCTGAGTTATCAGCTGTAACTTTCTGCGCATGCGCAGTGAGCAAATTCTCCTGCGATTGCGCAGAAGAATTTGCTCGAGTAATTCGTCAGAACACCGGATGAAACTCATCTTTGCTGCATTATTTATAAACTACTCGAACAGAGAAAAATCTACTTTCTTGGAACCAGTGGTGTATCTTGGTTTTGTGCTGCCCTAGGCAAATTTCGGGCACCCCCCCTACCCACGATGCACACCCACGACATGACCCATAACCCACATTGCACACCAAGGACATGCCCCATTACCTCATTTACAAACACATTGCCAATATTATTTGCCATTAATATTCCCCAGCTAATTTGCCCAATAATATGCCAGTATCATTTTCCATTAATATGCCCCAGTCAATTTGCCCAATATTATGCCAGTATTTGCCATTGGATATGCCCCTGCCAATTTGCCCAATATTATGCCAGTATAATTTTACCATTAATATTCCCCAGCCAAGTTGCCCAATAATATGCCAGTGTTATTCTGCCATTTAATATGCCCCAGCCAAATGCCCAATATTAAGCCAGTATTATTTGCCATTTAATATGCCCCAGCCAATTTGCTCAATAATATGCCAGTGTTTTTTGCCATTTAATATACCCCAGACAATTTGCCAAATAATATGCCAGTGTTATTTGCCATTTAATATACCCCAGACAATTTGCCAAATAATATGCCAGTGTTATTTGCCATTTAATATGCCCCTGCTAAGTTGCCCAATAATATGCCAGTGTTATTTGCCATTTAATATGCCCCTGCTAATTTGCCCAATAATATGCCAGTGTTATTTGCCATTTAATATGCACCTGCTAATTTGCCCAATAATATGCCAGTGTTATTTGCCATTAAATATGCCCCAGCCAATTTGCCCAATAATATGCCAGTGTTATTTGCCATTTGATATGCCCCAGCCAATTTGCCCAATAATATGCCACTGTTATTTGCCATTTAATAAGCCCCAGCCAATTTGCCCAAATCCCCCCATCTCCCCAGCATTTACCTTTTTCCCTGGTGGCTAGTGGCAGGCAGCATGGTCTCCTCCATGCTGCCTGTTCGGCTACCAGGCGGTTGTGCCGGCAGGTCAAGTGCCTGTATGTCTATCTGTTTCTATCTCTGATGATAACAAATGGGCTAATGAGATTGCAGCATGGGCCACTAAATATTTTTTTTCCTTCCCTGGGCTTAACTCTTAGTCCAATGGCTCAGGCTACCAAGACACTTTATACGTTCAATAACACAGTGGACACTCATATGTGACATGATGGCTGCTATTGGTTATCTCCGGGGTTGACAAAGCTGTGGCTCCTAAGCTCCCTAATACTGGCTCCTAACTTTTTTTGGTTGTTTTGAATATCACTTTGTGCAAGTCCCATTTTCCTGGCTCCTAAAGTTAATCAGGCTGGCTCCTAAAGTCTACAGAAATATATCAAGCCCTGGGTTATCTAGTACTATCCTACGGGAATGACACATTTCTCCCTAATCATTTTCTCTTGGAGTTAAATTTGACTTCCACCTCAAAGTTGCAGGCACTTGGATGACGGGGGATAGAGCCATTTTTAGCCACAGTTCTGTAATTGACTTACTTGAGCTGTATAGCAGGCGCAAAGCATCCAGACCTGGTAAAGTGACAAAGCAGGTTTTTCCGCTCCAAGCTGAAGGGTCTTTGTTACACGTTTCACAGCAGAAAGGAAAGAATTATTGACCCGGCGAGCAGGTTGCAAGGAGAGCTGCAGAGCCAGTTCGCTCACATTAAACCCTGCCATTCAGGAAACAAAGGGCTCGACCAGCTCCTGTGTAAGAAATAGTTTGAACAGTGAGGGCGCACCAAAGGCGCGGACGTACAGTATTCTAATGTCATGTACACAATTAAAGGACTCCATCTATAGTGATCCCAAAAATATTTTTAGATAAAAATAAGACAGATGTCGTATCATTTTTTTCCCTCAACACTTCTCAAATAACTCCTAATAACTGCAAATAAAGTGTATTAAAGTTAACGCTGTCGCTAAGGCAACAGTCCAGCCCCTCTCTCCAAGACCCTCCGGATGTCATTGCATTAGGAGGGCCAGGTAAAATTATTTCCAATGTAAAACTACAGGAGGATGGTACATTGTTTTAAAAGTTAAAATAAGTCCCTTTCACAGATATTAAACACACGGACAACATATCGAAAATAAGCTGGCTGAAACTGTCTCTTTAAAGTCTAAGGCAGGAGGGAATATTGTCACACGACGTTGAAAATATAATATATCATAACAGAAAAAGGGAATTAAAGGGTTGAAACGGTGGAAAGTTTAAAGGAGAAGTAACACTTTGGTGGCGAGTTGCTTATCTCTTTATGGGGTTTTAAAAAAAAAAAAAAAATAAAAGATTTGCAGTGTTTCAGTTTGCTAGAACAGTGCAGACTCACCAAAACATTTGTAAGATCGACTGTTCCTTTAACATAAATTTGACTCCTAGTGATTTACAGCATTACCCGCACCTACTCCTATATTTAGTGTCCATTTAAAAAAAAAAAAATTAAGAAAATCTACCTTCATTTGTTTGAACTTGCAGGGGGGAAAAAAAATCACAATTCTCAAATATGTGATGATAGTTCAAGGACGGCCTCTTGTGGCCACACGTGAAAGTGCATTATTCAACCACTGTGACTGACTACCCATTCTTTATGAAAGAGGCAATTTACAAAGGAATTTCCATTTTAATGCCATAGTAACCCACTTGGAATTTTTTTTTCTCCCATTCTGCTGTACTTCAAACTCTTGTACTTTGGCCTTCATGGGACTGCATCAGCTACACATGTATTTTTTTTATTTGTGAATACTGAGACGTTGGGGGTCCTTCACTAACACTGGACTTACAAGTGAACTGCGACTGGAGGAAATGCAGGTTTTCGTGGTTTGCATTGGGTGCAGAGAAATGCAGCTCTGAGATGTGCTGGTGTACAGTCTATATATATATATAAAAAGCACTGAAATGTTCTTAAAAAAGGGCAGCTAACCTGCACCACATCCATCACAGCGCCTCCGAAGGGGGTATTTACTAAAAGGTGAGTTGAACATTTCATCTCCCCAATAGAGTTGAGCGGACACCTGGATGTTCGGGTTCGGCCGAACTTCGGAAAAAAGTCCGGGTTCGGGGTCGAACTTGACCCCGAACCCCATTGAAGTCAATGGGGACCCGAACTTTTGGCCACTAAAATGCCTCTAAAAAAGTCCTGGAAAGGGCTAGAGGGCTGCAAAATGAAGTAAAATGTGGGTAAGAGTGTCCCCATTCATATGAATAGGTCAATTGACCTATTCTTATGAATGGGGACTCTATTTCAGTTTATAGAATAGCAATAGTATTACATGTATTCCATAAACCGAAAGACATATATTGGCTTTCTATAAACCGAACTAGAGTCCCCATTCATAAGAAATTCTTATGAATGGGGACTCTAGTTCGGTTTATAGAAAGCCAATAGTATTACATGTATTCCATAAGCCGAAAGTCTATAAACCGAAAGACATTCTGTTTATAGACTTTCCTTTTATAGAACAGCAATAGCATTAAATATATTCTATAAAACGAAAGTCTATAAACCGAATGTCTTTCGGTTTATAGCCGAACCCCGAACTCCAACACGGACATACAGTGAAATGTCCGTGTTTGGGGTCCGAACACCGTAATGTTCAGTACGAATGCGAACAGTGCGGTTTGGGTTCGCTCAACACTACTCCCAATTTATCCGAACACTGTGCAGGGACAAACCTGGTGAGTTTGCTAAGAAGAGGAAGCTCCACACGGTTTGGTTCTGCACAATGTTTATCAATATTGGTGAGATAAAATGGTCAACTCACCTTTTAGTAAATAGTCCCTAAAGTGCTGTGAAGCGATTAAAGACAGTGCAATCACTGAGGTCTATGTTATGAAAGCAATTACGCCTTTTTCTTTTTTTTTAGTAAACCGGACACTTTCCAGCGATAGCCTGTCCCACATTTCTTTTTTTATGTGCTCTGCTGGCGCTATGTACAACGTAGTACAATCCAGCCCAGAATTTTGTTTCGGTGCAAGAAGTCTGGCGTTTTGGGTTATACGTGGCAGCGATAGCACCACTATCTGGCAATATAACCCACTTGTGATTTTAAATATTCACTATCACTGCCAGTCTGGTGACGGGACCTCGACCCAGCATGGCTGGAAGATCTCACTTTATCACAATGATAGAATTAATACACACAATGAATTTTCTGGAATAATAACATTGTAAGCATTGTGTGAGTGCAGAGACTGGATACTTGGAAAGGATACATGACATTTTGTAGTCCTGCTGTGTATAACAGGCCAGCTTCTGACTCTCCAGATGTTGTGGACTACATTTACCATGATGCACAGCCAGCAAATTGCGGTGGGCAGCATTAGAAACAGTATATAAAACATATTATCCTACACAACTGGAGAGACTGCTACAGAAATACCCAGCACAGCATGTTAAGTCCTGTGCACACTGTATCCACCAGCTGACTGCAGCACACATTCATTCCCCGGCGGAACCTTACTGCCGGAAACACGGGTGGCAGCACGGACAGGATTCCCTGTCACACCGGAAGTCGCGCAGTCTCCATTGAAGGTTTGGGCATTGTGCGGGAAGATGGAGGCTGACTTGCTGGACACACTGGAAGCTCTGGGGTAAATACTAGGCTTCGTAATGTAACATGGGGCTTTACAATGAGCCCTGTTGACATGCACTGCTGACTGCTGTGAGGCGTACAGCGGTACAGCACAGACACGGTCGTTGTATTAATATGCCATGTCTGTCTGTACATGGCATATTAGGAGCCAGGATCTGTCACAATAGTGTGTGTGTATCTATCTATACATGGCATATTAGGAGCCAGGGATCTGGCACAGTGTGTGTCTATATCTATCTATACATGGCATATTAGAAGGCAGGGATCTGTCACAGTGTGTGTCTATATCTATCTATCTATCTATACATGGCATATTAGGAGCCAGCGATCTGTCAGTGTGTGTCTATATCTATCTATCTATACATGGCATATTAGGAGCCAGGATCTGTCACAATAGTGTGTGTGTATCTATCTATACATGGCATATTAGGAGCCAGGGATCTGTCACAGTGTGTGTCTATATCTATCTATCTATACATGGCATATTAGGAGGCAGGGATCTGTCACAGTGTGTGTCTATATCTATCTATCTATCTATACATGGCATATTAGGAGCCAGCGATCTGTCAGTGTGTGTCTATATCTATCTATCTATACATGGCATATTAGGAGGCAGGGATCTGTCACAGTGTGTGTCTATATCTATCTATCTATACATGGCATATTAGGAGCCAGGGATCTGTCAGTGTGTGTGTCTATATCTATCTATCTATACATGGCATATTAGGAGGCAGGGATCTGTCACAGTGTGTGTCTATATCTATCTATCTATACATGGCATATTAGGAGGCAGGGATCTGTCACAGTGTGTGTCTATATCTATCTATCTATACATGGCATATTAGGAGGCAGGGATCTGTCACAGTGTGTGTCTATATCTATCTATCTATACATGGCATATTAGGAGGCAGGGCTCTGTCACAGTGTGTGTCTGTATCTATCTATCTATACATGGCATATTAGGAGGCAGGGATCTGTCACAGTGTGTGTCTATATCTATCTATCTATACATGGCATATTAGGAGGCAGGGATCTGTCACAGTGTGTGTCTATATCTATCTATCTATACATGGCATATTAGGAGGCAGGGATCTGTCACAGTGTGTGTCTGTATCTATCTATCTATACATGGCATATTAGGAGCCAGGGATCTGTCACAGTGTGTGTCTATATCTATCTATCTATACATGGCATATTAGGAGCCAGGGATCTGTCACAGTGTGTGTCTATATCTATCTATCTATACATGGCATATTAGGAGGCAGGGATCTGTCACAGTGTGTGTCTATATCTATCTATCTATACATGGCATATTAGGAGGCAGGGCTCTGTCACAGTGTGTGTCTATATCTATCTATCTATACATGGCATATTAGGAGCCAGGGATCTGTCAGTGTGTGTCTATATCTATCTATCTATACATGGCATATTAGGAGGCAGGGATCTGTCACAGTGTGTGTCTATATCTATCTATCTATACATGGCATATTAGAAGGCAGGGATCTGTCACAGTGTGTGTCTATATCTATCTATACATGGCATATTAGGAGCCAGGGATCTGTCACAGTGTGTGTCTATATCTATCTATCTATACATGGCATATTAGGAGGCAGGGATCTGTCACAGTGTGTGTCTATATCTATCTATCTATACATGGCATATTAGGAGGCAGGGATCTGTCACAGTGTGTGTCTATATCTATCTATACATGGCATATTAGGAGGCAGGGATCTGTCACAGTGTGTGTCTATATCTATCTATCTATACATGGCATATTAGGAGCCAGGGATCTGTCACAGTGTGTGTCTATATCTATCTATCTATACATGGCATATTAGGAGGCAGGGATCTGTCACAGTGTGTGTCTATATCTATCTATCTATACATGGCATATTAGGAGGCAGGGATCTGTCACAGTGTGTGTCTATATCTATCTATCTATACATGGCATATTAGGAGGCAGGGATCTGTCACAGTGTGTGTCTATATCTATCTATCTATACATGGCATATTAGGAGGCAGGGATCTGTCACAGTGTGTGTCTATATCTATCTATCTATACATGGCATATTAGGAGGCAGGGATCTGTCACAGTGTGTGTCTATATCTATCTATCTATACATGGCATATTAGGAGGCAGGGATCTGTCACAGTGTGTGTCTATATCTATCTATACATGGCATATTAGGAGGCAGGGATCTGTCACAGTGTGTGTCTATATCTATCTATACATGGCATATTAGGAGCCAGGGATCTGTCACAGTGTGTGTCTATATCTATCTATCTATACATGGCATATTAGGAGGCAGGGATCTGTCACAGTGTGTGTCTATATCTATCTATCTATACATGGCATATTAGGAGGCAGGGATCTGTCAGTGTGTGTCTATATCTATCTATCTATACATGGCATATTAGAAGGCAGGGATCTGTCACAGTGTGTGTCTATATCTATCTATCTATACATGGCATATTAGGAGGCAGGGATCTGTCACAGTGTGTGTCTATATCTATCTATCTATACATGGCATATTAGGAGGCAGGGATCTGTCACAGTGTGTGTCTATATCTATCTATACATGGCATATTAGGAGGCAGGGATCTGTCACAGTGTGTGTCTATATCTATCTATCTATACATGGCATATTAGGAGGCAGGGATCTGTCACAGTGTGTGTCTATATCTATCTATCTATACATGGCATATTAGGAGGCAGGGATCTGTCACAGTGCGTGTCTATATCTATCTATCTATACATGGCATATTAGGAGGCAGGGATCTGTCACAGTGTGTGTCTATATCTATCTATCTATACATGGCATATTAGGAGGCAGGGATCTGTCACAGTGTGTGTCTATATCTATCTATCTATACATGGCATATTAGGAGGCAGGGATCTGTCACAGTGTGTGTCTATATCTATCTATCTATACATGGCATATTAGGAGGCAGGGATCTGTCACAGTGTGTGTCTATATCTATCTATCTATACATGGCATATTAGGAGGCAGGGATCTGTCACAGTGTGTGTCTATATCTATCTATCTATACATGGCATATTAGGAGGCAGGGATCTGTCACAGTGTGTGTCTATATCTATCTATACATGGCATATTAGGAGCCAGGGATCTGTCACAGTGTGTGTCTATATCTATCTATCTATACATGGCATATTAGGAGGCAGGGATCTGTCACAGTGTGTGTCTATATCTATCTATACATGGCATATTAGGAGGCAGGGATCTGTCACAGTGTGTGTCTATATCTATCTATCTATACATGGCATATTAGGAGGCAGGGATCTGTCATAGTGTGTGTCTATATCTATCTATCTATACATGGCATATTAGGAGGCAGGGATCTGTCACAGTGTGTGTCTATATCTATCTATACATGGCATATTAGGAGGCAGGGATCTGTCACAGTGTGTGTCTATATCTATCTATACATGGCATATTAGGAGCCAGGGATCTGTCACAGTGTGTGTCTATATCTATCTATCTATACATGGCATATTAGGAGGCAGGGATCTGTCACAGTGTGTGTCTATATCTATCTATACATGGCATATTAGGAGGCAGGGATCTGTCACAGTGTGTGTCTATATCTATCTATCTATACATGGCATATTAGGAGCCAGGGATCTGTCACAGTGTGTGTCTATATCTATCTATCTATACATGGCATATTAGGAGGCAGGGATCTGTCACAGTGTGTGTGTCTATATCTATCTATCTATACATGGCATATTAGAAGGCAGGGATCTGTCACAGTGTGTGTCTATATCTATCTATCTATACATGGCATATTAGGAGGCAGGGATCTGTCACAGTGTGTGTCTATATCTATCTATCTATACATGGCATATTAGGAGCCAGGGATCTGTCACAGTGTGTGTCTATATCTATCTATCTATACATGGCATATTAGGAGCCAGGGATCTGTCACAGTGTGTGTCTATATCTATCTATCTATACATGGCATATTAGGAGCCAGGGATCTGTCACAGTGTGTGTCTATATCTATCTATCTATACATGGCATATTAGGAGGCAGGGATCTGTCACAGTGTGTGTCTATATCTATCTATCTATACATGGCATATTAGGAGCTAGGGATCTGTCACAGTGTGTGTCTATATCTATCTATCTATACATGGCATATTAGGAGGCAGGGATCTGTCACAGTGTGTGTCTATATCTATCTATCTATACATGGCATATTAGGAGCCAGGGATCTGTCACAGTGTGTGTCTATATCTATCTATCTATACATGGCATATTAGGAGGCAGGGATCTGTCACAGTGTGTGTCTATATCTATCTATCTATACATGGCATATTAGGAGGCAGGGATCTGTCAGTGTGTGTCTATATCTATCTATCTATACATGGCATATTAGGAGCCAGGGATCTGTCACAGTGTGTGTCTATATCTATCTATCTATACATGGCATATTAGGAGGCAGGGATCTGTCACAGTGTGTGTCTATATCTATCTATCTATACATGGCATATTAGGAGGCAGGGATCTGTCACAGTGTGTGTCTATATCTATCTATCTATACATGGCATATTAGGAGGCAGGGATCTGTCACAGTGTGTGTCTATATCTATCTATCTATACATGGCATATTAGGAGGCAGGGATCTGTCACAGTGTGTGTCTATATCTATCTATCTATACATGGCATATTAGGAGGCAGGGATCTGTCACAGTGTGTGTCTATATCTATCTATCTATACATGGCATATTAGGAGGCAGGGATCTGTCACAGTGTGTGTCTATATCTATCTATACATGGCATATTAGGAGGCAGGGATCTGTCACAGTGTGTGTCTATATCTATCTATCTATACATGGCATATTAGGAGGCAGGGATCTGTCACAGTGTGTGTCTATATCTATCTATCTATACATGGCATATTAGGAGGCAGGGATCTGTCACAGTGTGTGTCTATATCTATCTATCTATACATGGCATATTAGGAGGCAGGGATCTGTCACAGTGTGTGTCTATATCTATCTATCTATACATGGCATATTAGGAGGCAGGGATCTGTCACAGTGTGTGTCTATATCTATCTATCTATACATGGCATATTAGGAGGCAGGGATCTGTCACAGTGTGTGTCTATATCTATCTATCTATACATGGCATATTAGGAGGCAGGGATCTGTCACAGTGTGTGTCTATATCTATCTATACATGGCATATTAGGAGGCAGGGATCTGTCACAGTGTGTGTCTATATCTATCTATCTATACATGGCATATTAGGAGGCAGGGATCTGTCACAGTGTGTGTCTATATCTATCTATCTATACATGGCATATTAGGAGGCAGGGATCTGTCACAGTGTGTGTCTATATCTATCTATACATGGCATATTAGGAGGCAGGGATCTGTCACAGTGTGTGTCTATATCTATCTATCTATACATGGCATATTAGGAGGCAGGGATCTGTCACAGTGTGTGTCTATATCTATCTATCTATACATGGCATATTAGGAGGCAGGGATCTGTCACAGTGTGTGTCTATATCTATCTATCTATACATGGCATATTAGGAGGCAGGGATCTGTCACAGTGTGTGTCTATATCTATCTATACATGGCATATTAGGAGCCAGGGATCTGTCACAGTGTGTGTCTATATCTATCTATACATGGCATATTAGGAGGCAGGGATCTGTCACAGTGTGTGTCTATATCTATCTATCTATACATGGCATATTAGGAGGCAGGGATCTGTCACAGTGTGTGTCTCTATCTATCTATCTATACATGGCATATTAGGAGGCAGGGATCTGTCACAGTGTGTGTCTATATCTATCTATCTATACATGGCATATTAGGAGGCAGGGATCTGTCACAGTGTGTGTCTATATCTATCTATCTATACATGGCATATTAGGAGGCAGGGATCTGTCACAGTGTGTGTCTATATCTATCTATACATGGCATATTAGGAGGCAGGGATCTGTCACAGTGTGTGTCTATATCTATCTATACATGGCATATTAGGAGGCAGGGATCTGTCACAGTGTGTGTCTATATCTATCTATCTATACATGGCATATTAGGAGGCAGGGATCTGTCACAGTGTGTGTCTATATCTATCTATACATGGCATATTAGGAGGCAGGGATCTGTCACAGTGTGTGTCTATATCTATCTATACATGGCATATTAGGAGGCAGGGATCTGTCACAGTGTGTGTCTATATCTATCTATCTATACATGGCATATTAGGAGGCAGGGATCTGTCAGTGTGTGTCTATATCTATCTATCTATACATGGCATATTAGGAGGCAGGGATCTGTCACAGTGTGTGTCTATATCTATCTATACATGGCATATTAGGAGGCAGGGATCTGTCACAGTGTGTGTCTATATCTATCTATCTATACATGGCATATTAGGAGCCAGGGATCTGTCACAGTGTGTGTCTATATCTATCTATCTATACATGGCATATTAGGAGGCAGGGATCTGTCACAGTGTGTGTCTGTATCTATCTATCTATACATGGCATATTAGGAGGCAGGGATCTGTCACAGTGTGTGTCTATATCTATCTATCTATACATGGCATATTAGGAGCCAGGGATCTGTCACAGTGTGTGTCTATATCTATCTATCTATACATGGCATATTAGGAGGCAGGGATCTGTCACAGTGTGTGTCTATATCTATCTATACATGGCATATTAGGAGGCAGGGATCTGTCACAGTGTGTGTCTATATCTATCTATCTATACATGGCATATTAGGAGCCAGGGATCTGTCACAGTGTGTGTCTATATCTATCTATCTATACATGGCATATTAGGAGGCAGGGATCTGTCACAGTGTGTGTCTCTATCTATCTATCTATACATGGCATATTAGGAGGCAGGGATCTGTCACAGTGTGTGTCTATATCTATCTATCTATACATGGCATATTAGGAGGCAGGGATCTGTCACAGTGTGTGTCTATATCTATCTATACATGGCATATTAGGAGGCAGGGATCTGTCAGTGTGTGTCTATATCTATCTATCTATACATGGCATATTAGGAGGCAGGGATCTGTCACAGTGTGTGTCTATATCTATCTATCTATACATGGCATATTAGGAGGCAGGGATCTGTCACAGTGTGTGTCTATATCTATCTATCTATACATGGCATATTAGGAGGCAGGGATCTGTCACAGTGTGTGTCTATATCTATCTATCTATACATGGCATATTAGGAGCCAGGGATCTGTCACAGTGTGTGTCTATATCTATCTATCTATACATGGCATATTAGGAGCCAGGGATCTGTCACAGTGTGTGTCTATATCTATCTATACATGGCATATTAGGAGGCAGGGATCTGTCACAGTGTGTGTCTATATCTATCTATCTATACATGGCATATTAGGAGGCAGGGATCTGTCACAGTGTGTGTCTATATCTATCTATACATGGCATATTAGGAGGCAGGGATCTGTCACAGTGTGTGTCTATATCTATCTATCTATACATGGCATATTAGGAGGCAGGGATCTGTCACAGTGTGTGTCTATATCTATCTATCTATACATGGCATATTAGGAGGCAGGGATCTGTCACAGTGTGTGTCTATATCTATCTATACATGGCATATTAGGAGGCAGGGATCTGTCACAGTGTGTGTCTATATCTATCTATACATGGCATATTAGGAGGCAGGGATCTGTCACAGTGTGTGTCTATATCTATCTATACATGGCATATTAGGAGGCAGGGATCTGTCACAGTGTGTGTCTATATCTATCTATCTATACATGGCATATTAGGAGGCAGGGATCTGTCACAGTGTGTGTCTATATCTATCTATCTATACATGGCATATTAGGAGCCAGGGATCTGTCACAGTGTGTGTCTATATCTATCTATCTATACATGGCATATTAGGAGGCAGGGATCTGTCACAGTGTGTGTCTATATCTATCTATCTATACATGGCATATTAGGAGGCAGGGATCTGTCACAGTGTGTGTCTATATCTATCTATCTATACATGGCATATTAGGAGGCAGGGATCTGTCACAGTGTGTGTCTATATCTATCTATCTATACATGGCATATTAGGAGGCAGGGATCTGTCACAGTGTGTGTCTATATCTATCTATCTATACATGGCATATTAGGAGCCAGGATCTGTCACAGTGTGTGTCTATATCTATCTATCTATACATGGCATATTAGGAGCCAGGGATCTGTCACAGTGTGTGTCTATATCTATCTATCTATACATGGCATATTAGGAGGCAGGGATCTGTCACAGTGTGTGTCTATATCTATCTATCTATACATGGCATATTAGGAGCCAGGGATCTGTCACAGTGTGTGTCTATATCTATCTATCTATACATGGCATATTAGGAGCCAGGGATCTGTCACAGTGTGTGTCTATATCTATCTATCTATACATGGCATATTAGGAGGCAGGGATCTGTCACAGTGTGTGTCTATATCTATCTATCTATACATGGCATATTAGGAGGCAGGGATCTGTCACAGTGTGTGTCTATATCTATCTATCTATACATGGCATATTAGGAGCCAGGGATCTGTCACAGTGTGTGTCTATATCTATCTATCTATACATGGCATATTAGGAGGCAGGGATCTGTCACAGTGTGTGTCTATATCTATCTATACATGGCATATTAGGAGGCAGGGATCTGTCACAGTGTGTGTCTATATCTATCTATCTATACATGGCATATTAGGAGGCAGGGATCTGTCACAGTGTGTGTCTATATCTATCTATCTATACATGGCATATTAGGAGGCAGGGATCTGTCACAGTGTGTGTCTATATCTATCTATCTATACATGGCATATTAGGAGCCAGGGATCTGTCACAGTGTGTGTCTATATCTATCTATCTATACATGGCATATTAGGAGGCAGGGATCTGTCACAGTGTGTGTCTATATCTATCTATACATGGCATATTAGGAGGCAGGGATCTGTCACAGTGTGTGTCTATATCTATCTATCTATACATGGCATATTAGGAGCCAGGGATCTGTCACAGTGTGTGTCTATATCTATCTATCTATACATGGCATATTAGGAGGCAGGGATCTGTCACAGTGTGTGTCTATATCTATCTATCTATACATGGCATATTAGGAGCCAGGGATCTGTCACAGTGTGTGTCTATATCTATCTATCTATACATGGCATATTAGGAGGCAGGGATCTGTCACAGTGTGTGTCTATATCTATCTATCTATACATGGCATATTAGGAGCAGGGATCTGTCACAGTGTGTGTCTATATCTATCTATCTATACATGGCATATTAGGAGGCAGGGATCTGTCACAGTGTGTGTCTATATCTATCTATACATGGCATATTAGGAGGCAGGGATCTGTCACAGTGTGTGTCTATATCTATCTATCTATACATGGCATATTAGGAGGCAGGGATCTGTCACAGTGTGTGTCTATATCTATCTATCTATACATGGCATATTAGGAGGCAGGGATCTGTCACAGTGTGTGTCTATATCTATCTATCTATACATGGCATATTAGGAGGCAGGGATCTGTCACAGTGTGTGTCTATATCTATCTATCTATACATGGCATATTAGGAGGCAGGGATCTGTCACAGTGTGTGTCTATATCTATCTATCTATACATGGCATATTAGGAGGCAGGGATCTGTCACAGTGTGTGTCTATATCTATCTATACATGGCATATTAGGAGGCAGGGATCTGTCACAGTGTGTGTCTATATCTATCTATCTATACATGGCATATTAGGAGGCAGGGATCTGTCACAGTGTGTGTCTATATCTATCTATCTATACATGGCATATTAGGAGCCAGGGATCTGTCACAGTGTGTGTCTATATCTATCTATCTATACATGGCATATTAGGAGCCAGGGATCTGTCACAGTGTGTGTCTATATCTATCTATACATGGCATATTAGGAGCCAGGGATCTGTCACAGTGTGTGTCTATATCTATCTATCTATACATGGCATATTAGGAGGCAGGGATCTGTCACAGTGTGTGTCTATATCTATCTATCTATACATGGCATATTAGGAGGCAGGGATCTGTCACAGTGTGTGTCTATATCTATCTATCTATACATGGCATATTAGGAGGCAGGGATCTGTCACAGTGTGTGTCTATATCTATCTATCTATACATGGCATATTAGGAGGCAGGGATCTGTCACAGTGTGTGTCTATATCTATCTATCTATACATGGCATATTAGGAGGCAGGGATCTGTCACAGTGTGTGTCTATATCTATCTATCTATACATGGCATATTAGGAGGCAGGGATCTGTCACAGTGTGTGTCTATATCTATCTATACATGGCATATTAGGAGGCAGGGATCTGTCACAGTGTGTGTCTATATCTATCTATCTATACATGGCATATTAGGAGGCAGGGATCTGTCAGTGTGTGTGTCTATATCTATCTATCTATACATGGCATATTAGGAGGCAGGGATCTGTCACAGTGTGTGTCTATATCTATCTATCTATACATGGCATATTAGGAGGCAGGGATCTGTCACAGTGTGTGTCTATATCTATCTATCTATACATGGCATATTAGGAGGCAGGGATCTGTCACAGTGTGTGTCTATATCTATCTATCTATACATGGCATATTAGGAGCAGGGATCTGTCAGTGTGTGTCTATATCTATCTATCTATACATGGCATATTAGGAGGCAGGGATCTGTCACAGTGTGTGTCTATATCTATCTATCTATACATGGCATATTAGGAGGCAGGGATCTGTCACAGTGTGTGTCTATATCTATCTATCTATACATGGCATATTAGGAGGCAGGGATCTGTCACAGTGTGTGTCTATATCTATCTATCTATACATGGCATATTAGGAGGCAGGGATCTGTCACAGTGTGTGTCTATATCTATCTATCTATACATGGCATATTAGGAGCCAGGGATCTGTCACAGTGTGTGTCTATATCTATCTATCTATACATGGCATATTAGGAGGCAGGGATCTGTCACAGTGTGTGTCTATATCTATCTATCTATACATGGCATATTAGGAGCCAGGGATCTGTCACAGTGTGTGTCTATATCTATCTATCTATACATGGCATATTAGGAGGCAGGGATCTGTCACAGTGTGTGTCTATATCTATCTATCTATACATGGCATATTAGGAGGCAGGGATCTGTCACAGTGTGTGTCTATATCTATCTATCTATACATGGCATATTAGGAGGCAGGGATCTGTCACAGTGTGTGTCTATATCTATCTATCTATACATGGCATATTAGGAGGCAGGGATCTGTCACAGTGTGTGTCTATATCTATCTATACATGGCATATTAGGAGGCAGGGATCTGTCACAGTGTGTGTCTATATCTATCTATCTATACATGGCATATTAGGAGGCAGGGATCTGTCACAGTGTGTGTCTATATCTATCTATACATGGCATATTAGGAGGCAGGGATCTGTCACAGTGTGTGTCTATATCTATCTATCTATACATGGCATATTAGGAGGCAGGGATCTGTCACAGTGTGTGTCTATATCTATCTATCTATACATGGCATATTAGGAGGCAGGGATCTGTCACAGTGTGTGTCTATATCTATCTATCTATACATGGCATATTAGGAGGCAGGGATCTGTCACAGTGTGTGTCTATATCTATCTATACATGGCATATTAGGAGGCAGGGATCTGGCACAGTGTGTGTCTATATCTATCTATCTATACATGGCATATTAGGAGGCAGGGATCT